>QCXZ01000003.1:33013460-33080500 GCA_025024175.1 Rhyzopertha dominica
TTACGTTTATTTAAGATTGAAAATTAAAAATATAACTATAGGGATACAAGTACATAAGTTCTTTTTTCTTGTACCTAACAAAACTTTTACGCAAAAGTGTTTAATGCTTTAAAAATACTGTAAATTAAAATGATTCGAAACGAAAGTAAACGCTCAAAGTTTAAAAAAATTCCTGTTCTACGTATAAATCCTTAGTATTAGCATTTTTGGCACGTACCTTTTGAGTCATTACTTCTGTTTCATTTTAAAAACATTCTGGAAACCAATGAAGTGTTCTTCTCCACAAAAAGTGATAGCGGCATTTCCACTTTTAAAACACACTCCCAATATTTGTTGACCTGATTGAATAAATTCCTAGTTGGGCTATTTTAATTGGCCCATTACACAAATGATTAGCTGCAGTAAAATAATATCTAGGGTGTGTCGGCAATAAAAATAATGCGAAATGAAATGTTGTGTTGCTAATATAGGGTAGGTTTTGGAAGACAGTTTTTCAGAAATCCTTGGATTTAGCACAGTCAGACTATTAAGCAGTATTTGCAAACATCAAACATTGAAAAATAAATATTCTTCGAAGAAATAATCAATGTCATGACATGTCTGTACTTCATTTGGTACATATACACTACCTATCAATAATCGACCTCTTATGAAGTTGAGAAATACTGCTGATTGCACATTTGATTGTCTTTTTTGCATAGGCAAGTGTAGATGTTTATCAATAAATACGGTCTCCTCTAAAATATTCTTATACTTTCGCTTTTCTTGACTTGAAATGACTTTCCGCTTCCAGCTTTAAAGGTGTTCTTTTTTACAATCTGACGAGATTATGCATTTATGTTAATACTTGTAATAATATTTCAATAATTTAAGTTTATGATCTTAAATATTTTATTATGAATATCTGTCTTTTCTGGTCGCATTTCTAAACAGAAGAAAAAATGTTAATTTCACTTATCTAGTAGATGCACAAACTATATTATTATAAATAGAACATCTAAGACGCATCACTCCAGGTGTACGCGAAACTAAAAGTTATTCCGTTGAGAATATGCTTAAAGAGTTAATAGCAGATAAGAGTAGCATTAATAAATCTAGGTGCAACATCAGAGTATGATTTATAGCAGCACGATATTATCTTTAAGTGGCAGTACGGCTTATTTTGCTGTGTTACTGGACGTATAAGTACCTTTGCTGTATTTATAATAGAGTGGTTTTACTTGTATCGCCACATATCTGTTAAATATATTTATTAAAAACACCACGAGATATAATGTTCGCCAAGAGAGATAAATTTTCTTGTCGTACGTTGTCATCTGATTCCAGTCAGGACTCGGCAGTCAACATGCTCCGTCATAATTTACTTACATTCGTATTTTTTCTTTATAAAAACGTGCTGTTTTGAACTTATGGAGGACAATTCAAGGCCAACGTCACTGAGACAATTTATGTCATTACATGAAAGTAACCTAGCGTTTATTAAATGCTCCTGAACATAAAATATGATCGTGGTAACTGGTATTGCTGTTCCAGCCACTGGAAGCGGACAAACTGCTTTATTTTTTACTCGCCTACAACTCTATAATTGGGTAGATTCGAGGAAATTCTAAAAAGTCTACGGCTTTACCTACCGCTGTGCAATTTGTACGTCAGTTTATTGTTTCTAATGAATGAAATACTGAGGACATTTACAAAAGAGTGATGTTCCCCAAGCAGCTAATGAACTGGAAAATTCAACCAGAATGTTGCTCTTTCGTTAACGTTACTTCTTAGAAGGTAGTGGTGTTATCTTCATATAACGCTTTTAAACTCGAATGTAGGCATTAACTAGCTGACAGTAATACCAGTTGCCTACATGAATTTTTGCAGTTACAAGTTTGGAGTTTTTGTCAAAGTTGTACTATTGCGAAAGGCAAAGCTAACTATAACATCTTCATTACCTGACTGGAAATTATTGTTATCCTTGGACTCTGGCACTAATGTACTTCTTTGTATGTACACAATACTATTATGCTAGTATCTTATTATAATTAGATTCTTGCAAATAAACTAAAAGAAATTAATGTTTCAGTTCAAACAGTTACTGGTATTGACTCCTAAGGTAATCAATTTGGGACATTCCAGCTAATAAGAGCAGCTCTCGAAGTGCAAGATTTTTCGGTAGTCGCATTTTGCTTTGAAATCTCAACATCTCCTGCATTAGTTATGACTGGAGGTGGGTAATTCCTACAAACATTCTTTCGAAAACATCTTATTTGAAATCCGTGTTCTTTTACTTCCACATCCAACGGATGGGTATTGTATCGCGAAAAAAATTTTCAAAATATTGTAGTTGCTCATTCTCTTTAAAATGGTCGAAAACGCAAAAAACAAAATTTGAGCAAAAAATATTTATTGTCTGTGTCTGTGATTTTGTTTCTGGACACGATAACTTTCGAAAGATTTAATATATGACTTAAAATTTGGCAAACGTATAAATCTCAACTACCCAAAGCGGTCTATTGTTTGTGAGGCAAGTAGGGTATCGGGAAGAGGGCGAAATTGGGGGGTAACTATCCTTTTTGCAAATTTTTATTTTTATTTCGTTTTAGTATGTCATTAGTAGTATAACTGCGAGTATTATTCGCTCTTATAAATTTTCGGTGCAGCAAACTGTTTATAAAATATTAGCAGAAAAGTGTCACTTAAAGAAAACGGTTTTTCCTAAATATCTCCGAATATATTTAATATGTTCTAAAAATGAAAATACCATCAGATAGGAAATAAAATTTCTCACAAAAAGTGTCTTAGAAAATTTATTCAAAATTTTGACATTTTTGAAATATATCCAAAAAGCTATTTTCGACCCTGCTCGTACGATATTTTTAAAATTTTGGTATTATATAGAAAATCAAATTTCTGATAAGAAAGCACTCTTGTAATTTTTTTAAGTTAATAATTTTCGAGTTATTTGGAAAAAAACGATTTTAATATTTATATATTTTTGCTAATATCACGAGGACTGTTTGTCTTAGAAAAAATGTGTAGAGAGAAAAAATGCTCAAAACCTGATTACTAATCGTTAGTATAAGAAATAAAAACGTAAATGTCATTTTGACTATTGGATGTGGAAGTATTGATTCAATTTGCAGCGGTTTTTTCCATGGAATCGTCAAGGTAACCTTCTGCAATGCCCAAAGATTTTCTACGTCCATGATATCTAGTGGTGTTAGATTTTAGCCACCGAATCTGCTAGTAAAGGCGCGGAGTATCTTCCAAAACAATGACTGGAATGTAAGTAGCACTATCTTCAAGTCCCAAATATTGGGTTATTTTTGCAGGATCTTTTTTTCGCCTAATAGCTGAAATTTTATCCAGTATATTCCATATCCTTACAATGATGCGCTACATATCTTCGAACGGTATTATTGGAATTGTCGAAATATTCTCTATCGTATTAATGGTTAATACTCATTCAGATTTATTTTTTGTAAACAGCAGTTTAACTACAAATCATGTATATCATTCACATTCATGGGTGTCAGTTCATGTTGTCGACAAGAACAGTAACGCCCATTATAGCGACATAGCGACAACGCGACAACGTTTAATAGAAATATGAGTATTAAAATTAAAACCTTCATTAGTAGGTAGTTCCAACCCTGGTAGGAAAGCACATGTACTTTCGCCATAAATTTATCAATCTCAGGCTGGTAAATATCTGTGACTTTTTTAAACTTGTTACCTCCTTAATTTCGTTCTAAAAATGCAAGTAATTTAGGGAAACTGTTGATATCAACGACTGCTTTACCAAAGGGTCAGTCTTTATCATCCAGTGTTTTAAACATATGCTACAAGTTTTATATACACTTGCTGTACTAGCAAAGTAAGCTCTCAGTAGATTTATTACTTTACCTTGAATTTATTATGTTCGGCTACAATTTGTCCTGTGATTTTTTAGTAATAATAACTGGCGGCGACGTACAGTTTTACTTTTCACTCAAATACTAGTACCAATGTTTTAAGTGATGATCCAGTGATATCAGATTATTTGATACTTGATTATTTAATGCCTATTCTTTGTTGCCATGTAATAATCTGCATTCTTTCTTTGGATGTCCTTTTATTTCTGCATACATCCACTTAATCATTTCTTATTTAGACATATTGACAAATATTATCAAAACAATGGAAATTACAGGATGTGAAAGCTTTATTTGAACTATACTTTAAGTACTTCGTAACTAAATAGCTATTACCAAACCTATCAAAATATGTTCATACTGGTCAGTTTTGAATACGTACTTCGTGTTCACACCAATTTAATACCTTACGATAGGTAGTATGTATTTTTTATTTGGTACAACAAAACTACTGGTTTAAAGTCTAATATACCTAATAAAACGCTTGAAATAACCATCATCACCTTCTATGCAACTGCATAACCGCTGACCAAAATGTTCTCGAACATTCCGAAGCATATCTGACATATTTTGATGGCGTTCGTCTGTAATACGTTGCCCTAAATCTCATCCATAATATAGTGATCGTCATCACAATTTTGTAACATACCCTCGTTTATTTATTCTGTTAGATTTCCAGGTAGAAAAAATAGTAATATAATCCACAAAATCAAATATAAACCACCTGATTAATGTTTGCTGCATGACGAATTTGTCGCGTTTCCTTTTTTGTCCACTGTTTTAACAATGTTTTTTATACCAATTATCAAATCTAATGTAAGAGAGAGTCATTTCTAAGAGCAAATTGACTCAGTTTAAAAATTAATAATTGACCTAAAAAATAAATTTAAAACGTGCTTTTCGGCTAACCATTGCAGGAAATGAATAAACGAAATGTTAGTGAACTTGTAAAAAAGACCATATTTAACACCTCTTCCAATTTGGTAGTGAAGTGGTTTTGATGTCAAACACTCGCATGGCTTGTTTTCAATGGGCCACTCGGTATAAAAACTGATTTGCAGGTGCGTTAATACAAAATTCTGGCAACGATTCGTGCCGAGTCCATTTACAAACCGTGACAAGAAGTTGCAGACGCAGCTGAACTGTACTTCTTGCACGAGTACTCTAAAATAATGTTTTCATTAATTTTGATCTGTATGACAATTTATTAAAGACTGCAAAAACTCGTTACAGAATTTATGAGTAAATCATTAACATTCTCTACGGTGAAACGGAAACGTATGTTTTTGCAATTAGCTGTATTCGTTGAGGGCACTAACAACTGTTTACATTGTAACGTTTTCCCCTGTAATCAATAAAAATTGACCGCATGTATTTTTTTTTCTACATTTAAATAGTGTGCGGGCACTTCCTTTTAAAGTTGTTCAGCTGCCATCAGATTGGCTTAGGGCCTAATTAGCAATATAAACTTCAGGATGTGTTTACGAAAATATTTTTAACAAGGTTTTTTCGTTGGCGTAGACTGTTGCAATGAAATCGCTTGTTTATAATGAGTAAAGGATACCCAAGTTCAAATTCCGTTACAAGAAAAGTGACAGGAAAGCAATTTTTTATATTGAACTGTAAACATCGTAAAAATTAATTTAGGCAAGGAACATCATTACCAGTACTTATTATGCTCAGAATCAGTACGTACTGCTAAACCGTTGCCCCCGACATCAGTTATCGCAATTATACTATAATCGAAGCGCTGATTGTAACAGCGCAATAATAACAGCCATCTAATATTCATTGGAAATTAGCGTAATGATGGGTACGGATTACGAATACGCCCTGGGTCTTTGTGTGCGCCCGCGAGACATGGCCAATTGCCTCTATTCCTACTGACGTAATTGTGATTTAATGTCTTCGGGTAATTATAAACTGCAGTTGCAATGAATCACGTGGAGACACTGAAAACAATAGGAGGCATGCTTCTGCGGAATTATTTACAAGCGGTTGCGGTTTTCTTGGGCAACAGGGTTTCTGGTTTCCTGCGTGAGTCAATAAATTAGAGGTTTATAGGAGAACTGCTAGTGAGCGACAAATTTGTTTCAAATTATCACGAATGAGCTTCGCCACCTACTACGGTTCCTTTTATCTCAACCACCCTGTAAGAGTAACGAAATCTGTAGAGAATTACCTACAAACAAAACGCAAAACGTGCGTATGTAGCTACAGGGTGTCTAATGATGCGGTAAAATCCATTATAACATTAGATGCTCAAAGAAGATTGTTGTAAATACGAGGACTTTTTTCAACCTTCGTTGAGTTATAAAATTAAAATCATATTACATAAAAAACCATCTTGATATTAAAAGTTGAGCAAAGTCTTACTAATTTTTCTACAAAGCGCCAAAATAATCCAAGCACATATCGTGACACAGGCTTTTAGAAGGTCTCTTCAAAGAACTGTCCCGCTAGTTCGGTTAAGCACACATTGGTAACTTTCTGGTACCGTCCCTTGGTGACGAAGCGTTGTCGGTCTAAAAATGCCTTGAATTCTCGAAAGATATAAAAATTACTGGTGCCAAGTCCGGACTATATGATGGTTATCGAAAACATCWCACTTGAATTGTTTGATAAGATAGCACGTTGARACAGTGCGACCGTGCATTGTCGGTGGATCAAAACAATACAGAACTAAATGTTCACAACAAACCTCCTTTGTTATTGTTGTTCTTTGCTTCATGGATAAGCAGATAACGCSTTGCCAAACAAAAAGCTCCAGGCAATGCACTTGACCGAGTTAGCAACACAGGTCCTTGAAGAGGGCATCTAAAAGCCTGTGTAAAGATTTACAAATGCTTTTGACAATTTTTTAAACAAATGAGTAAGACTACTCAGATATGGATAATAAAATATTTTTGTATGAATATGGGTCTTATTTTTTTAACACATCGGAGGTTAAAAAAACAACCTGTATATTATTTAGCAACATTGCTCCAATAAAACTAAGGATAGTGCAAACACAGAGATTGCGCTTTAGCTTGCTAAAATGTCTTTGATCTTTGATACATCCATGAAGTGGTYAATATGACAGAGATTAATCATTTTTTTCCGAGTTTTCCTGTACTCACTGACCCTAACACGTTGCAGTTCGTAAAGCCGCTYCTAGATGACGCACACATCAGGTTTTCACAAAATGACCGGGCAATCGGCGATGGGGTTTTTGTACTTACAGATTGTCTTTCTAGAGTTTCATAGTTAATCACGATAAACAAAAAAGAGTTACTTTAGAAATCTTCCAATATGCGCTCTTCAACGCACTAAAAGGTTTTTTGGGTCCAATTTTTAACGGAATATTATTAAACTATATTAAATTTGACTGTACGATCAAACATCTCAGGAAAACATTTTCTTACGTATTCTTACGTAAAATTGTACGTAGCTAAGAAAATGTAAAATTAAATAATGTATAACGCTGTACCTTGTTGGAACTCATTTCATTTCCATATAATTTGACAAGTCTAACCGCTGCTCTACAATCACAAACATTTTTTAATACGTAAACACGTGCAACATTTGTAATATTATAATGCCGAACTTTTTAGAAGATGAAATTTACTTGACCCAGTATAAAATAATAACTTCTTCTAAAGAAAATAATTCTTAAAGTGAACTTCCACTTTATTTTTACAATTGTAAAGCGCTTTCGGCTACATGTTAGCCATCGTCAGTACAAAAATTATTTATGAAAGGAAACTAACAGTTTGACAAAGTCAAAAATCAGAAACAAGCAAACTTGACTACAAACTGAAAAGCAACCTACATGCCAGTAACTCAAACGAAACATTAATTTAGATCAAACAAAGAATTTAGAATAGGACTATTGAAATTACAAAAATCATTCAGAATAGTAAAATTTTGTTCGTTAATAATTTTATAAATCTCTAAAATTTCCAAATAGTTTAATTTAGATGATTTACTACACAAATGTAATGAATTTAGATTGTCTAGACAACTAAATGATTTTTGTAATTTCAATTGTCCTATTCTAAATTCTTTGTTTGATCTAAATTAATGTMTCGTTTGAGTTACTGGCATGTGGGTTGCTTTTCAGTTTGTAGTCAAGTTTGCTTGTTTCTGATTTTTGAATTTGTCAAACTTTTAGTTACCATTCATAAATAATTTTTGTACTGACGATGGCTAACATGTAGCCGAAAGCGCTTTACAATTGTAAAAATAAAGTGGAAGTTCACTTTAAGAATTATTTTCTTTAGAAGAATTAATTAATAACTCCACTTAGAGCAGATGGATCAGTTTTCAATTTTTAAAATAGTTACTTATGTACGTGACATCAGTGATGGGAGCATAGAATACGGTCATGTAGATTACGCTATTATCTACGCGTAAACTATGTAAATTCTACTTTGAAATTCTACTGTAGAAAATAGCATTGTGTAGATAAACAGAAATCTAGAAATATTAAGTTTTTTAATGGTGTCCATTACCAGTACTGCTGTAAACGTCTCAGTTGCCAATACTATTTTGTATTTTATTATTTTTATTGCTTGTTATCCAAAAGAAATACTACATTGTAATGGAGTTAACTAGACAAATGTCTAAACAGCAATAACATATTTGGTCATACCTTAGGGCCAGAAGATCAGACTAAACACGACAAGCGAGCTGTCAAAAGCACTTTGAAGCCCTCAGTCGGTAAAGTGGACTTCTTAATGACTGTAAACTATGATTTCATTTTCTTTCTTCTTTGTAAACAAACAGTTTTTAAGCTACTCATGTTCTTTTATCGCAACTTCTTTAAAAGCAGATCAGCGGGGTATACAAGCAGTTCTTGTTGCTGAACTAGATACGTTGATGTGAAGAAGCAAGTAACGCTTACTAATTAGTTATAGTAAAAACTGATCTTGTAATTGCGGTTCCAAATTTGATAGCGTGTTAGGAATACAACATAATATAGTTGTGGAAGGAAAGACGTCGTAAACAATGCTTTGTCTTTTTTTGTCTCAAAAAAGTAACAAAACCGTTTGGGTACCCCGACTACTTACTGGGATATGAAATGCAAGTTTGTAATATAGATATAAAAAATACTATTAAATTTTAAACGTTTTAGGAAATTTGACACATGGAGAAGCCAGCAAAATAGGTAAATTAGAAACAAACTAGTTTCAATATTGCTTTAACATGAACTTAATACATTTTAACCATAATATACTCGTCTTATATTTTCTACTCAAAATCTACGCTCTACATTTTCTACGCATGTAACGAGAAAATTATAAAATTTACGCGTAAACGCCCACCACTGCGTGACATGCAAGCTCGATAAATTGGTTTTTGGGGGTGACTACAAATATATTCCTAAAAACTGACGAGCACAGGAAAAATAACAATTGCTAGAAATCGGCGTACGATGATTCCGAAAATGTTGTATAGCCATACATAATTACTTTTATAATTACCCAATTATTATAAAAGTAATTACTGTCGTAACTATAACTTACAGGATAAAAGGTCAGTAAATTGTACTTTAACCCTTTATATAATAAAATGGAGTAATGGTCGTTTGTATTCAAGCATCTTCTTACCAACTAAACTGTCACTTGTTAAGCTATATATTATGAACCCCTGTTAATAACTTACCATCACCCAAAATAGTACCAAATAACCGATTCAAAAAAGCAATGTTTGGGATATGGTTGATTTTCTGCAACAAGAAAATGCAATTATCATTCTTCTTATTTCCATTCTATAAGACTTATCAAACGTGTTGATTATGTCAACAGCAAAGTTAGAAAAAAAACACTTTCTGACTATATTTAATACTAAATGTATTTTGAAAAATAGAAACCGTATTCCTGCAAATTTGTTCGTCACGTAGACAGTAGCAGTAAGAGAGGAAACAAGGTAACTGATTTATTTTAACTGTCATTCGGTACATAACTTAATCTATAGAAAACAATGCATATATAAACATGGCATGGCAGACATTCAAGGAATGGTATTTAGCATCCGTTTTCAGTGGTTAATGTATCCTAACTTAATTTGAATCATGCACCCACACCATTGCGTGTTAAACATTTTGGACTTCGAGAGAAGGCGCCAGACAAGATTCCTAACAAATCACTTGATGCAAGGCATAATAATATCCATGATAAACAACATACACACAAGCGATACATGTTGGGGCGATATCAAAATGTTAATGGCCTAAACAGCAGCATCTTTCAGACAATCTGGACGATCCGGTTGCCAAAAGCTCAGACTGAAGCATTATTCTCGGTGCGGCTAAAATTATAGCGCTGCGGTCGTATGCCACGATCGTTTGTAACAATCTGTTTTATAAAGCAATTTGCATTCTGCTCTTTGTTGTGCCGTTTATATATCGACAAGAATGAGCTCCTAAATCAACTGCTTCTATGAGCTGGTACAAATTTTTTATTTGTACGGTATTAAAAATAAGTTTGTTATATTGGTTTGATAAAATCATTCTATATTCGATTCGGTTCGATACTGACACCTTTATATACGAGTAGCTTTCACGCTAAAACCATAAAATGCATGTTCACAGCAGTTTTAGCCTTTATATTATCTATTTTAGTCTATGAGTTGCTGTATTTAACTATGCAGGTAAGATGCTAGTTAAAATGTCGTTTCCGTTTAATTTTTAGATGTGCATTAAGAGAAAATTGTAGTTTCTTGAAATATCTCAAACAAACACATAAACGAACTTATAATGACAATGCATTTAGTATAGTTTATCAGACTAGCTAAAACAATAAGTAATGCGTCTTTATATCATGATCGTTCTATGAGTTGTAAGTTCAACAAAGTTTATTAGAACTTGACCAAACTTTGCGTAAATATTGCATAGGTAATAAATATCTACTATCAGGTATCAAACTAATTCAGAAATCGAAACAAGCGATTGGTGTATTAGAAGCCGAGTCGGTATGTAGCAAGCAATTAAAATTCCTCTGTCCATTGTGAAATAACACTCGGACTGTAGTTGTTTTGTTTTAACGTAACGACAATGTATATCCATATAAAAAGTACCACTATAATTCCGTATATGCAAAATAATTATACTTTCACATAATTGTAGTTGCCGTTAATAAATTAATAACACGAAAGACTTAGCTGAAATGTCTATCTCTTGGTTAATACACCCGTTAACTAATTCAACTCTGCCTACAGTACTGGCCAATTATGTTCACATTGTGCAAGTATCTTAGACCTTAAAAAATAACAAAATAGGGTCGAAGAGAGCGCTTTGTTCATAGTCTGTAAGCAATGGGCTAGGGCTAGGCCATTAAGCTAATATTTTAAATCTAGTAGGCGCTCAATGTACACCTTAAACAAATCCTGTAATTAAGTTAATTATACTTAATTTTCAGATGGTACGCGGTAACAAGGACCTGCTTCTGAGATAAACAACAAGAACACTGTAAGTAGCAACAAACAAAAATGTTGTCTTTTAACTATAGTTACCTATACATATAAAAAATTATTTGTTCTGGGTATATTGATTAGATACATAAAAAGACTAGAAGCTAAAAAAGAATTCTAATATGCTTTGTGCGTTCATGCATACAATTCACACTTGTTATCCAGGTTTTTTAAAGTCCATTCTAAAGTAGTGGAAAACCAAGTGGCTAAACATTTTGATATTTAATAGTTTGTTGCCTGCAAGCAGTACAACACGAGTTTGAAAGACTCCTGGAATTTTTTCTTTTGTAATAAACTACAAAGGCCTTTTTGCGCGAAACAGACTAGTTGGAGTATTATTTATAAAATCCCATAGAAACTGACTTTGAGTTTATAAATACACCTGAGTCGAATATTATTCTTAGATTTTCAAAAAATGAAAACCAAATATCAAAATGTTTTTCTATGATGATCAAAACTGCGTTTTMGATATTCGATAATCGTTATATTTTGTGTACCAGTCTGTGAAATTCTTTACGCTGGACCAGATAAATACACCACCAGTGTTCTTAAAGTGCTGTGCTTCTTTCAGTATTGGTAAGTTCCTTTCCTACTGGAAAATTTCTGAGGTTGTATGTTGAAAGTTGAAATAAAATATTCTACTACCGCCTCGTTACCATCATGTCTGTTCCTCCTCACAGCTTTCTACAGTATTTTCTAGAGCCGAGTCCTTGTACAAAAAAGCTAATTATCCTGAATAGGTTCTTTGACACGGATTCAGCAGTCAGCTATGTGGTTTTAAGATCCTGTAGTATTTATAAAATTGTAATACATTAAAATACAAGCATTCGATTTTCTCCCCGAAGCGGCTAAACTGCTCATTGACACATGGTGCCGTTAATATTACTTTAACATTTCCCTATAATACAATCATATTTTACTTAATAAATAAAATAAATGGAAAAATACTATACAATTTGAAAACAAGTAAATATTTCGTAGGTATATAATACATTGATATAGGTTAGAACGTTCCACTCAACTTACCATGTATAATCTGTAACCGTGTCATACAAAATTAGATCGAACAAGAAATTCTTGTAGCTCTTTATTTGTTGTTAGATTTGCCACATATTTCTGACGTTCGACTAACTTTTGGACAATTTTTTTTAAATAAACAAAGGCTACATTGAGAAATTAACCCTTCCATATCATTGATTAGTTGACGGTATTATATGTGAAAATAAAAGCCTAAATGCTGCACAAGCACAACTAGTAAAACGTACCTAAATCTTGATTAGAAGCTTAACTTACAAGTTTTTTGGTTCATTGCGCTGTATCTCGCTGTACTAACCTAACAACTTGGAAAATTTATACAGGTGATTGATTATTTAGAAATCTCCGCAGCTATATAGTTTAATGGTACACAAATATCACAAAAATAGGTACTTTTCAGAATGCAATATAAAAACAGTATATTTATAAGTAGCATTTGCCCTTGCACAAACAAAATATTAAACAATGCGCGTTACATATGCATCGAAATGAACATGTAAAGTTTTTGCATTTGCAAAAAGAGTATTGCTCTATAATCCGGTTGTGGATTATTGACAAATAAAATTGGTTAAAGTTCTTCGTTTTTTATGTATCATCCAGCATATTTGGAATTAACGGCTTTATTTGGAAAGCTGTGTTTTGTAAATCACACACTGCATATAGGCCCTTCTAACGTAAAACTCAAAATTTTATGCCATCACAGGACTTGTGGTTTTCTATTTCTGTCTTCAAAGGTTTAGCCATGTGGTAACAGATTGAATGCAGTCTGTAGGGAGATACAAAACTGGTTCCATCCGATTCAGATAAACGACTTCCTTCCGATTATTCTAGTAATTTTACAATTTTTGTAGCCGAACATACACATAACTCAACTTTTGTCCAGTCCCCGGAACAATAACAATACTTTCGCCAAAGCGAAAGTAAATTTTCTTGACAATGACTTTCGTAAATGGGTATTGATGTTTCCAAGTAATATTATTTAATTCGCATTCTGAGTATAATAGTTTCCTAATATCAGCAACAGTCATTGCGTTTTCTTCTATAACCAACTTTTTTTGGAGGTTTGGTAAAATTTTTAAGTAGATGTCGTTAAACTGTGGGTTTTGTTTTTGTAGAGCTGCGATAGTATCGACAGGTTTCAGTAAATAACGTTCCATGCGTAATTCAAAATCTTAGCAATCATGTCAATACAGCTGTCACCAAACCCTTGAATTTTATATAACATGTCAGTATCATTGAGTAATTTCTGCCTTTCAAAAGTAGCAATGATTAAAAGTTTATGATTGTCTTTTGAAACACGTGACAAACATAACAAAATTTCGAGGTTCGACTTTTGGAACCACTGATTTTTGGTTCTGCTGCTTTCAAACCGACATTATAAAAACCTGTTGTGTATAATCTTCTGCACTGAGAGTACCAGAGCGGATTCCTTTCATAAAAGCCAACTTTATCTTCTAGTGCTTTTCTTAGAACCTCATAATATTTATCTATTTTCGGGATGACACATACAGAAGTGATTCGTACCGCTCTTCTGGTACTCCTTGCAGAGTTTCGTTGGTACTATATTGACATATGATACACAACACACAATACATGAATATCTGCAACACAATAATATCTTTCTTAACCCGCTACATAAACTGCAACAACAAACAAAATAGTAACGAGATCGTTTCATTTTCACAAATTTACTTATTTAAAAATTTGAAAAGTATTTTCGCTGCGCACAAGAATAATAATAATAATTAAATATTTTAACATTAAGCAACATTATTGTTTGAACATGTAAATACGGATTATGGTTTACATAGTTACCTACCTACTTTTCCGTGATTTTAGCTTTTCTACTACTATTATAGCTTAAATCTGTAACCTGCTGATTTCTAAAAAATAACTTTACTTTACTTGCTGCAAAGCTTTATAAATCACATTTTCAATAACACTTGTTAGCGAGTTTCGGTTTTCACACTTAGTACATATAATAGTAGTTTCACTTGGGTGTTAATGTAGAAAAATGGCTGAGCAATAACGGAATAAGCTGGAGGTAATTTCGTTTGAGCGTTTGAGCCGTTTTAGTACTTTAATGTAAATGCGTAGGTACGTTTATATCCATTCAAAGCTCCTTTAATGAAAGACCATCGTTCAAAACGATACGCGTAAATTTTCGGTATCGACATATGTATGTGCGGCGTCGATGTCTATTTGTTAAAAGGCAACTCGCGTTCCCCATACAAGTTGGAATTCTTGCAGGAAGATGATGCGACGAATACCGATAAGGTGGCGGTTAAGCGGTTTATATATCCATCCATGGTCATTCAAACAGGTACATTGCCTTTAGGACATAACATTCAATAATCAATAATTCATTGACCCCCGTTTCTTCCATTCGTTTTATATGGAAGAATACCGTCCGTGGATTTTTATTGTCCAAGCATTATAATATAAAAGGAGGCAAAGGATGTCCGTCTCTTTCGTTTTTGTTTCACTGTTGAGATTCTGTCCAGTTTAAATTTTATTGCACGCTGATCCTTATTTAGTTGGTAAGCAGTGTTCGCGAGATGCCGCGAGTGTTATACTTTATCTGATGATCCACGCTTTTATATCTGTATGAAATAATATGTAACATAATATTATAATATGTTAGAATTCGGAAAGTACTTAGAGATGTTTGTCTATTACTAATACAGTTGTACTACTAAAATACAATATCATAACAAACCAGCTTTCTGAAATCAGGTAGATTTGCATAATTTCGTGTCTATTCTATTCATTGTTACTGCCACAACCATAAATAAATGCGATTGCCGAATCTAACAATCATAACAAATTCTTTTAAAATTGTCGCTTAGTTTACTTGCAGTAAACGACATGTATCTGCATCAGCGCTTAAAATAAAACAAGTCAATTTTAACATAAAGGGCTGCCAAATTTTATCTTATTGTTTTCAGGGTTTTTCCTACATTTCTCTAATGTCCAGAATCAGTCCAACAACATTATTCTGAAATGGCTTTCAATGTCTATGCAATCATGTTATCTTTTCAAATTTGATCGATACTTTATTAAGAACACTACATCTAGCATAACGTAAAAAGAAACTAAAAAGTAATTATGAAAACACATCTCAATTAAACGAACATAATGCTCAAAATGTCCAACTCCAACGTCCATACAATAATACAATCGATTTTCGAAGGCTTATCTAACGTTTTCCTACATTTCCGGCGTGATCAAACGGCACTATGTGGCGTTTCTTTTTTGAAACACTTGAAGAGATTCAGCACAACCTTTGGATTTTAAATAACCCCATAAAAAATTCAAGGGGGTAGTGACCCAACTGTGACCATATATCTATTATCCGGGAGAGCGAACATCTAGGAAACCGGGTACATGGATGTAACTAAAGATAATTATCAAAAGTCAAAATGCCTTAAAAAGATGGCCTCATAATGTTGTTGCCTAAAATGCTTCACCAAACGGCCCGTTTTTGAAACGTTTGAGTGTGACTCTCACTGAAAATGTGTGGATTGTATTACTACAATAACGAAATTTATGTGTGTTTGTTGCACCGTTCAACATAAACGCACTTTCATCAGAGAAGCCAATGTCCTAAATTAAATTTGGTCAATACTCACACGCTTAGTAAAATTTTCGCAAAACTGTAAACGTCGGTCGACCCGGGTTATCAGCGTTTAATTCTTGGAAAAATTTTATCTTGTGCGCATGAAACGTTCACAATCCGATGAACGTTACTTTATGAGACACCCGATTCGTGAAGAATTTTTTACAAGCTGCAAGTGATTTAATAAAAGATTACCAAGAACAGACACTTCAACAGCGTCATTTCGGATAGAACGTTTACACAGTCATGGTTGTAACTGAGCACGTTTCCTTAAAATTCGCAATTAAACTAGAAACTAGTTACGTACTCAGGCCCGGTTCTACCGGTACCGGTCGTGCAAAGCGTGTAGGCACGAAGGCGGCCGAATGTTAAGTACGGCCGTTGCCCGGCAGTTGCCTCGTCTTCTTAACTTTTAACTTGACAACTGAGATTGGAGGCGGGAAAGTCAAAATAAAGTGTACGGAGCAGCTCAAGGAAAAGGTTAAGTTGAGTATGTGTTTAGTTGTATTACTTGAAACTGAAAACAGAAAGTATAACTTCATGCCATATTATAGGTTATTTATGTATTTATAGTCTAGTTTGCGATCGCTATCCGAATGTGCAGGCAGTACACTTCTGAGTTTTGGTATTTGTACAGACATTTATATAAATTTTCTATACATGACAGCTCAGAATTTAAGGCATTCCCAAAGAGTACCTAAGCTGCTTTACAGGAAATCGTTCTTTAAAAGTACCTAGGCGAAATTACGATTAATACATGACCACATGCACTTTAACAGCAATGCAGCCATTTTGTATGGTTTTAACTTTAGCTTAAAGACGTCAGAAAAAATGTGTTTTAGTCTTGCATCTTTTATATCAAATGCGAGGTGGAAAGGGACAACGGAGAAAAATTGAGCGATTTTATGCTGAAATATGTCACATTGGATCAAGGTGATCCTCAAAACTCCAACTCTTGCTCAGTGATGTCTTCGCATAAAGCCTAATCCAACAAATCGGTCCTTCTGAACTTTTTTTATTTAATTTTAAAAACAAATGAATGTATCATATAATAGCAGGTACGACTGAAACTACTGGCACAATGGTGGCATTGTCTTTTGGATATGGCCTGTTACGTACTGAATCTTGCTGTTCCACATGGTCTATAGCAATCACACTTTTACACTTACTATTTTCATAGTAGAGTCTTACTAGTCAATTATTTTTTCTGTATGTACTATAAACTGAGTGTATTAAAAATTACGGATTTGTATTTTTAATTTAATTATGGAACGACACCTTCAGCCGAAATGCAGATTAGATAACATTTCTAAGTCTATTCATACCCCAAAAGCTTGTTTGCAATTTAAACGAGAGTGTTCCGGATTGTAGAAGTTTGAATGGGTCTTAAACAGATTCGTGATTCTCAAAGAAAAATAATTAAAATTTGAAAAATAGACGTAGTTCAGTTACCCTCTTGTCATTTAAATTTCTTGAAGGGGTTGCTTTAAATTAAGATAAGATATGGTTCACTGCAAGTTGAAATTGACTTGTTTTAGCATTTTTCCCAAACTTGAGCAAAATCAGAGATATCAGGGGGTGTAAATTTAATTGGGCATATAAGTATGTTCATGTGCAGATGCAGATGCAGTTGTTCTGTGAATGAAAAATGCAGCTTTTGTCCTGGAGATTACATTGATGCCAAATACTAAAAACTCGTTCTTTTTTTCTGTTATATACAGCTCACTTAGCTTATTGTATTAACTCTTTTTAAAATTTTGTACCTAAGACTCTCTTGGTACTTATGCGGCTAGTTTCGGCTTCGGAAGTGCAAGGTAGCATAATATAATATTTTTTTGACATTGAACTTTGAATTCATCCAATGTAAAATAGTTTTATAGGTATCAAACAGTAAACAATGAAAATTGAGGAATTCAAAAGGGGTGTTCCTACTATACTATCTTAATAGCAGGCTTCCTACTTCATGTAAGTAGTATCCTATTTAACAACACTGATCAACAAATTATAACCGTAGCAAACCAATTAATTCACATTCGCGACGAACTAATGACAGCCCCATTCGTAAATAATTTCTCTCGTACAATGAAATAGATTAAGCCGAAGACGTCCCGCAGGTCATATCCCACAGCGCCTGATACGGCCCACCTGACTACCTTTGTGCCGGCCTTGCTAGCCACATGCCTCAATAAAGGAAGTGATTGCATTGTTTCCTGCGTCGCTGCACAAAAGGGTTACAAATAACACATGCACATATATCATATCTGTCGTGTCGGTATCTAGGCATTTCGAATTTAATCGATTTAACATCTGGGGTACTTCACGAAACATTATAACCGAATACATCCATGGAAAGCTAAATTTGTCCTGAACGTAGTAACGTTATGTTTCACTTCAGTGTTGACATACCTGATAAAGACTTCATACATTTATTTAAGTTAAGTCTATGAAAATTTTCAACTTCAGACATAGGTAAGTATCGAACTAATATCGGTTTGCAAGTGAACTTGCTAACAGTCAGGTAAGGTTCTATTTCCGATCCACACTGTATCTATAATAGCTAATAGCAGCTTTATTTAATAAACATTTGATTGCAACATATTATGTGTTTATACTCCATATAAAATTTCATACTATCTACACAAAAGTACATTAACATGGTGGGTCTTTCTTTATAACCTAGCCCCTTTCCTTTTACTTTCTTCCTTCCTAAATTGCATTCTATTGTACGATGGGACTGTGCCGAAAACCAGGAAGTTTTTATTGTGCGTGTCTATACCTATTTTTGTGGCTTTTGTGTAGCACCTGTCTGTTGGTTTTCGAGAGCGTTTTATTGCACGTTTACGGTCTTTTTATGGGCTTTTAAAATAGCATAAATCGATTATTGGCGTATTAATTTACTAACTCGTAAATGATTGTGGGCTCGGATACAGCATTCGCGAACACGTGTAAATACACTTTAGCCTCTTTTGCATGTATTACTAGTGTTGGAGTAAGTACATAAAAATGGTGTTTTTACCACTTAAACACTTAACCCCAAGAAAGTGTGGTGTTTGGAACGACAATGAGAACAAAATATTACAATCTTTTTCATAGCAAAAAGCACAATCTTAAATGTCATACTTTTGATTAGTACCAATAAGGAAGATTTCCTACTTCAACATCTCGTGTCTCCAAAATGGTCAAGCTACTGAAATAAATTAAACTGTAACCTGCGATAGCACTATACTGGGACGAAATGATTGTGTTTTAGACCTGATGACCAAAGTGGTCGAGATGAAAAATCTTAAGGTATATATTGCCACCGTCCGCTGGCATTAGCCACTTTGGTGCAGCCTCCCAAGTGACACGGGCACCTAATGCAATCCCATTGAGACTATAAACGCCTGGTCCAAACCTCTGCTGTGACGTAGACACCCGATACAAGTATCCTCTGCGGCGTAGGTACCTGGATTACATGTCGCAGCCACCTGGAGACCTGGAACTTGCCACCCATTTGACGCAGGCACCCGGATAACGGAGGTGGTTAATCTAAAGGCTTAATTCAGACCACCTACCTGGAGAAAATACCTATCGGTGGAACTTCTGGGGAAGCACTACCTGGTGCAAGCCTCACCCGTTGTTTAGTACCCTCGTCTACATGGCTGACTGCCTAGATACATGGAGTACGCTGCCTGTTCAAGAAAATAATCTGGATTGCGTGTATATAGATACATATAGATGCTCTCGAAATTGGGGAGTCGGTTGAAGCTACCGCATCAGGCGTGCAAAGAAAAAGAAAAATTCTGGGAAAGATACTCTAGCGCATTTACCTTGTATCCTCGAGATGTATTTAATTTCATTTTAAGTGTACTAGATACACTTTCTGCAGAAAGCATCGTTAGGCCAAGAGAGACATCAGACGGACAAAGTGCAGACAATAGAGCCTTTGGAAAACGCGCTAAAATGAAGGGTCTAACAATTGATTTAGATTCCGTATCCGCGTATATACTCTAATTAAGGCTGCAAATGCAGATGCTATATAGAGGTACCAACTGATGCCGGCGGCCCTTGCGTTAAAAACACCTGGTGGAATTATCAACCATGACCTAAATACCTGGACAACGGGCTTGATTGGCGTAGACCTATAATGCACCGCCCATCTGAAGAAGCCACCACCTAGTGTAAGCTTTGCCAGTAATGTAGCTACCTAGACAGCATGTATACTTAACCTGAAGACTTGCAGCCTAAACTAAGCACCTGTAGCAGATATCCCGGTCTCCAAATCCGAGTGACCGAATGGTATTTAAAAGAAGGGCATCATTGCCTGTCTACTCTTAAAGTTAATATACCTTCACCAATCAATACATTTAGAATTTACATGATGTTGCTGCTGCTGGTGCTGCAATATTACCATATAACTAACATGCAATATCCCACTTACTTGGGTCGAAAATGACGAAAAGCATACCTTTCACATACTGTTACCACCCCGGTGCTCATAAAAGTCAAAACTATCTGCACCGGACAGAGACAATGGGGTCGTTCCACAATTTTTTTTATTTTACTTTTAAGATGTACATAAAAATTGAAGAACAAAGATATTTTTTTGCGATTTTTTCCGGTTCTTCTTTGCCGATCAAAAAAAGTGTGAAAGTATGGATTTTCAATATCCGTTTCAAATGCCTCGATATTCCGCCACGGAGATGACGTAAAAGGTTCGCATGCTGACGAAAGCGAGAAACGCCAATAATAGCTAGTGCTCTAGCGGCAATGCAAGTAATATTTGTTTACATTTTTTTGAGCTGCGTCGCGTTGCCAATGTGGGCGAATTTTCGGGATACCGTGAGGAATGTACTCGTAAACTGGCATTGTGACATTGATACCTAGGTCAACTTAAGGCGTATATAAGCAAAACCAGTTCTACGCCGTGTTGTCTACACTAGACCTAAACTGCACTGATGAGCTGTAATGACAGCGAAATAGTACTATCTGCAGTTGGTTGAGGTGTAGACAGCACAGCATAGACATGCATTTTAACTTAAATCGTCCTTCAGTCAGTTTATTCTATAATGAACAGTTCAATATAATAAGCGCATTCACTGGCCTTTTGCTAAAATACGAAAGCACTTTAACTATCGAACCTGCTTTAGAACTAATGTCTTTATTATGAGGAATTAAACGACGCTTGAAGCTTGATAATGATTCGTTTGTATACTTTCGTATGACAATGATATGACAAATTTTGAAACTGTCAGGACGATATCTGGCCGTTGTTAGGAAGAAGTACCGCTGACAACATCGCACGTTCGCAATGCTGCATGTGTCACATGTGTAACGAATAACCCTAACAACCCTAGCCATGCGTTTATGTTTACATAGTTTGGTCAAACTTTCGAGTCTCGTATTTGTCAGATTAAGTAGTGGAGCAAGATGTTGTCGAAGTATTTGGGTAATCTGTTGTTTTTTTAATGTCAGAATGGCTTACGTTAAGAAGTGTTTTGTTCCGTGTTGTAAGAATACTACTGCTGATGAACAGTTACAGGTTATTCCTGCGTTTACATTATAATATTGACGTTGACGTTGACGGTTATACTTATACCTTCGCCCCTCTCTCTCACTCCCATTGCATTATTTGTATTTCTCTGGCTATTTATAAAACTGACAACAGTGAGCACCTACTTACCTAGGGAGCTGTAACAGTGCGCATGACGGAACCTTTTGCGTAATTGTTGGCGGATTTAAGAAAATGTTTGAAACAGGGTAATTTTTCTACCGCCGTTTGTTACGAGTTGAATTAATCTCAAAGCAAAATAGATGCGTGGCACGAGTATTCGTGATGTAAGCAATAAAAAGCATAGGTTAAAACTATCAAATTTTAATGTGCGGGACGACCCTATTCCGGTCTACAAATATGTATATACCAAAACCAACCCTACAGACTCATACTCGATGGTCAGCGGTCACAACATAACGTGCGTTTAACTTTTTACATTTATCCGTTCATATTACAGAACGGTAGGTTACTGATTCCTTAAACATTTCCAACATTAAACTTGCGTAATTTTTCCTGACCTATTGTTCCCATACTTTGTTCTGGATCACCCCAATGGTAAGTTATAATTTTAGGTTACTTTGTTTTTTATGTTGTTCAGGGGTATTAAAACACCTAAATCTTCTGAAATGATGAAGTGTAAGCAATGTCTTTTGTATTAATCTTTGAACTCCTCTTTATTACACATTTGGTCATTCTCAATTTATTACCAGTCGACAAATCCAAACCTTGGCGCTTTACTTGCACGGGAGACTGAGTGTCTCCACTTTAGCTTTGATGTACAATTCTATTTCTAGTCCAGACCTAAAAGTAGGAAATTACAGCCACACTTGCCACACCGGTTAGCTGGGAGAGAGCCAGTAATCTCGGCACGCATGCATAGTTATAAGTGTTCGCTACAAAGTATGCGTCTTTCCTGCAATATCAGAAAATGTTAATAGTGTGTAGTGAAGGCCAAGGCTGTGTAGAATAGTTTTGAAGTGCTACGTCTCTCAGAACGAACAAAAGGTTGCTTTGTAGACTTCAGTGGATAGAATTGTTTATACATTCTGAAAAGTTTAATTATTAGATTAGGTTAATTATATTACTTTACAGTGCGGCTAACTGTTTTTTGTAGTGATCCAGAACACGTAATCTGTATTCACTTACATACCTTTAAAATTGCACGCGCGGTCGACCAAGTTATTATCTAGTGCGTTATATGTCTGATTATTTAACTTGCATGTAAGTTCACTGAAAGGCATTAGATATGCGTATATTGACTCACTGTGCTTAGAAACAATTAAGGTGGAACAGTTTATACGGGGTTGTCTAGGAGCTTTTGGTAACTACATTATTTACGTCATGTCTTTGTCACTCGTTTTGTCATCTAAATATGAAATGTATCTCGTTTAATCAATAGTCAACCATAATCACAGAGATTTACACACCTACTAGCCTTGATGTCATTATCAAGGCAGTCCCAGTTTATAAACTGCTTTTGGCTAATAACGAGATTGTAATGCGGTATTTAATTCATAATTTGGTCGTATACTATGAACTAAAAATTTTGATAGTTTAGTTAGGAAACGTACAAAAAATTTTGTTTGCGTACACACCCAGGCCGGGTCTAATCTAGGTAGTTCCTGAGAAATAATATGTTGTACATACA
Organism: Rhyzopertha dominica; assembly: GCA_025024175.1. NCBI lineage: Eukaryota > Metazoa > Arthropoda > Insecta > Coleoptera > Bostrichidae > Rhyzopertha > Rhyzopertha dominica. The sequence goes on from QCXZ01000003.1 coordinate 33,036,650, forward strand.
TGTAGATAGCCAGCCACTTTCTCTGCATCTAAATACCTCGTTCCAGTAATTCTCGCTTCCTATTTTATAAAACTGCAAAATCTGCCTGTGACGTATAGTGAAGGGCGAGGTCATACAAACACTTGCATAAATAACAGGTAAACTCTAATTGCCCATTTACATGCACATATTAATTTAGTGCCGCGGCTACTGCGTTTAAGTAAAGCTGAATGTGCAAATACTTACGACGCGGACTTTTAGGTGAATTGCCATCAGAGCGATTTAGAAGCGAAGGTGAGATAGTTTAGTAACATGGTGCAGAAATAAACATGACACCTACGCTGTGTAAACAAATTGCACTGAATACTCATTTGCATATTCCATGCCTAAGTTCGTATGCAATCTGGCTTTATGCATAGGTACGTAATATATCAAGGCGTTTCAAACACAAATTCTTTATGTTACCACTTATTATGGAAAGGTACCTTTCACACAACAATTGTCGGTCAACCAATGCGTGAGCTAGCTGCAATTATATACAATAAGTAAGGAATCTTTATTTTTTTAATATCTAACTTGACAATTGGAATTATTAAATTATCTTGTGAGAAAGACATTTTAATTTACAGCAACACTAGTTTTTGCAACACCATAAATGTTTGTCTGTGACCTGCCTTTCAATTGCCCAATACCGCACGCCAGCCGATTACTTCATTCGGTATTCCTACATGAGGAGTCCCAACGAGGACGAAACTAGTCGTGGTATCCGAATAAATTGATCACATCGTATGTTGTTTATTTCCACGTTATTTGTTAAAGCCCTACAACCTAAATTTGTTTCTTACTGCACCGCACTCTACTTTTTTCTATTTCAAATGTAACACCGTGTATCTTATTGCAATTTCGATTTTCTTGTGAAAATGAAGGTCACTTTGTAAGGCATGAGTACGTGTTACATACACCCATTGAGTATAATTGAGTATATATATTGAGTATAAATAATTATACTCAATTATACAGCCGACCGTTTCGGCGTTATTTCACATTTCTTGAAAAAAAAGACTTTTGCTACTCAAAAATTATTAATCAAATAAAAAAAAACACTTAATTGTTTCACGGTATTTAATAATTTCTGACAGATCTGTCCCGAACCTTTCGGTTTTTCTTCAGAATATAACAACAGTATGTTGTTATACCTATATATAAGAGATGTGTCAGAAATTATTAAATACCGTGAAACAACCAAGTGTTTTTTATTTTTATTTGATTGATAAAATCTTTTACCAAGGACCGCGAGTGGAATTAGTGAATGTTATTAAAATTGTCAATATCTCGCAAAGTAAAATAGATAGCGACATGCGGTTTACGCCATTAAAACAAGAAACAAAAACAATCGAAATTATGAAAAAAGCGTTTCTAAAGTTGAAATTTTTTGCCAGTTAATTATTGATTGTTATATAATTTATATGATTGATTATATAACTTGATTTTTCTTAAATAGTAAGATACAACTTTCTTTACATGTGAAGACGGGGATTTTTTTCTTTCGTTTTTATTAATAGGTATACATACATATATGGGCCTATCTTTAGCAGCTTTTCCTAAATTAGTGAATTTCTATTTTACATTTCCCTTATGACGTATCGCAGTAACCATGTAACAGAAAACAATTAAAAGAACGTAAAGCAATGTCGTGGTTAGTTAAGGAAACACCAAAAAATATTTACTAAACACGTGCAAGTGTCCGTTTTTTTTTGTTGTAGTTTCTTGAATCCGCTGGTGTAGCCTTTCGATTTCTTTAAACTATAGACATTACCCCATTTCTATTGTATTCGTTACTATTGTCATTGACTAAACTGACACGTTTATAATTTAGCCACGACAACATAAGTGCCTACAATAAAGTGACCGTTCGTTCCCCATTAATGGGGATTGTCCCCCATTTTTTGACAGTGTCCCCCAAGCCAGGTTGTCCTCCAAAATGTCCCCCATTTCCCATTCCATATTAGCATACTTATTATTCTCCATTGTTTCTTGGACCATAATTAGACTCTACAATCATGATTCAAAATGTAAATGCGCTTTCTTTTGAATACCTATGTCTGATTGCCTTTGGGCTCATTACAAAATGCCTAGTTATTTAAGTACTTAAGAGAATATGTGCTTTTTTCGAAAAGTCTAGCAAAAGACCGACATCTTATAACATGCCTGGTCATAGGATATGTTATTGATTTTTTTTATTGTATTAACAGTTTTTTTGCAAAATGATTTTAAAATGCCAGCTTTTTTAATAATTATTTGCAATTTTCCAAATTGACACTATATTGCAATGCATGCAGATTTTATATAAAAAGCTTGATTAAACTATATAACCACGACATATATATCAGCATCGGCAAATAAATTGTTTAAAATTTCGTACCTGTCTTCTTTTGTATATAGTGGCTCTTTTTGTTTACAGGATTGAATATGGTTTCGCCACCTATCGGCAGTTATGGTAAACTCTTGGTGCGGTGCTTTGCTAAGCGCGTACGATGTATCAGCGCAAGTGGCCTAGTTTGGCCCTTGCCCGCTGGATGGCAAACTCACGAGGTTGGCGTCTTCTCTAGGCGTACTCCCCTACTTTTTACCGGCTTCCCCTCTTACCCGAATAGGCGTGGTTGTCAAAGAATTGCCAATTTTTTTCAGTGGGTATCCTGACAAGGCGGGGTTTAAAAAATGTTTGGCGCATTATGGACGTGGCGAGCGTCGGGGCGGAGCGGCGGACGCGCATGCCGGAAGTTACCGCCGTCATGGTAGTGGGACTCGTTCGTACTTGAAATACTACAATCGCTGTACTTCGAAAAAAGTTTGTAGTCTGTGAGGTACACGGTGTATCGCGGTGCGCTCCCGAAGTAGCAGGTGAATTCTGAAACCCAAGCAGGTTCAATTTCATTCCAGTGATCAATATTTGGTGCAATAGCTTAGCAGCCGTGCATAAATTTTTGTCTGTTCGGGCTTAATTTTTTCTTATTCAATTTTTCGGCAGCTTGGGCATTTTTTACTGATTCTGTACATTTTCTTGTAGACACGTCGCCCCCTGACGGCGTCTTATCCCCACCACCTTCTTAGGGAGCTGACACGCAAGCTCGTCAGTGGACCCCGTGTGGCGACCTCAAGGATTCTTTGCTTCAACATTTCGCCGTGGCCAGTAGATGCCGAAGCTCCGAAGTTGGCGTAATGTCTAACCATACATTGCATTCAGTACCAAGCAGCAACACTCGTTCAAAGTGCCGACAATTTAAAACTTAGTGTACCTACGTATGGCAGCCTTTAATGCTCGTTTTATTCCAACGTGTGCGTTGAGAAGGCCATGTGTTGTGAAGTGTTTTTGTTTCAAGACGAGAACGCCTACTGCGTCATTACACGTAAGTCCTATAAAAGATACTTTTTTCTTTTCACTGTTGCGCAAGCAGTCGAGCACGCGTCTTTTGTCGGTACGATAGCTGCGAGAACGACCCTTGACAATACAATTATCCGACGGCAGTCACATTGTTGCTGGTCTTTACAAAACCACACTGCCACCGCCCGTCCTGAAACCTATACAATCCTCTTCAACCGTGCAGATTACCTGTGCTTATTTGTCATTGAAACGGATGGCCGATGGTTACCTGTAGTTATGTAATGTGAGAGAGAACTTTGTTTTTAATAGGAATTGTGAAATATCCTCGGAAATGTCTGCTTGACTTTGTTGGCATGCGATATTTCTGTTTAGAGTAAACAGTAAATAAACAGTCAAGTTGGTGTTCGCAATAAACTTCAAGCATAAGTTTCGATTCCGGCATCCACCAAACGATTAAACTTGAGCTCTAACTAATGCCGTTATAGTACTTATGCAGAAATAACTAGGAAAGCCGAGGAGTTCACTTATAGATTCAAGGCGAAGTTTAAACCAATTAATATTTTACAGTTTCTGTAACAGGTGTTCTTGCAGCATTGTACAGATAATTGGTGAAAAGGAAACAAATAAAATGGTCGAATAAACATGTCGAAAGTTCAAGTAATTTTTTTTGTGCATGATCCGAAATGTGTAAGTATATTCATAATTTTATACTATTATCTATCTACGCGAAGTATTGAACATAACCATATTTAATACAAAAACAAGAATCCAGTATATTTCTTATAAWTAATAATTATAGAAATATGTGCAACTAACCAGTTAATAATAAGCAGATAACCAGATGTAGATGTTTCGTGGATAGGTAGGTAGAGGCGTTGTATTTAAAACTCTAATGCACATGATTACGAAACGTAAGGCAAGGCCGCACCTAGGATCCTTCAAATGGGTATTTGCATATGTCCATAACAACCACATAAAGTAGGTGTGAAGCACTTCTTAAGAGCTGTTTAGTCATCGTGAGTAAATTGCCGCTAAGAATTTTACGAGCATATACGTCGTGAGGTTTTCCAAGTTTTAAACTCATCATTAATTAGCTCCATTCTTTATTATACTTCAGGGTATTATGGTCGTTTATGCATATAAATGACAGAATATAGCGTTCGAAAGAAGTTCAAGTAAATGTTGAAAGACGTTGTACTTCAGATAGTGATTACCTCTAAATATACGTTCTAACTTTATGTAATAATCTAATTTACGTGTGCAATGATACTTCGACATCCTAACGTTAGGTTCTTTCTAGGGTCTTTTTTAGTCTACTAAGCCATCGTGTAAATTTAACTGTATTGCTACCTGCCATCGTAGACCGTGAAAATAAAACGACCTAAGGTAAACGATTTTTGGGGGATCTCGGCAAAACTAAGGCAATATTCTTCGTCACAGGATGGTACTATTATTTGTTTTCCACTAATACTGCTATACTACTAAAAATGAATAATCTCACGTACACAACCCTCCTAGATCGTTTCATTTTCAAAGTCCACGGCTATACGTATCAAAATATTAAGCTGTTAGAAAAAATTGCAAATATATGTACCAGTTTCAGTTTTCTTCTGATATTTAAAGCACTCTATGCTTATAAATCTAAAGCAACCGATGGGCTACCGATTACCACGTTCTGATGCTTTCCGATAAAGTGTTTAAAAGCAAACCCGACTTTTGCCTAGAAAACTGGCTCCAAGTATGTCGCCCCTGTCCAGCATGACGTAGCATTGGGTATGTTAATGAGCAGAGCATTTCATACGTTACACAGGCAACTATGCAGATGTGGCTGGTAAAAAAAGGGTTGCAGAGCGCAGCGGGGTCACACCACGAGGCCGTTTGCACCTTAACCCGCTTTTTACATATACGAGATGTTGATGCTGTCGTACCTGGTAACTCTGATTTATGTGGTGTAACGCATTTATGACGCAAATGCCCGTGAGAAAATAACTATTTGAATAATACCATTTCCTTTCCTGTTCGTAAATAACGAAGCTCCCACAGCGAACACACCTTTGGCGTTTAGAGAAATCTTAACACACGTATTGATCATGGCGCTTAATGGGATGTTGGTCAATAAAATACCGAAATAGATGGCCATTTGAAAGTCAAATGGCTCGGGACGTTAGAAAGAAATGTCTGGTATTCTATAAATATTGTTGAATGGAGGCATTAGTTTTGTAATCCCCTGATATCCGCTGCCATTAATTAAGTAGACCTGACGAACAACCATTAGTTCCAGACATAAATTATAAATGTCCTAGTGGAATCTTCTCATGTTCTACTATAACTAGTTAACTTTCCACGCAAGGAACACATACTCCTAAAGTGTGATTGTTGAATCATAAAGCTTTCCTCGACGAAAAAAAAATACAATTCGAAAGAGGGCGTTTATGACCAAGCAATAGATTTGTTGGAATTAAATAACCATCTACTTTATAGACTTTCTTAGAAACAGCATGCAAACAATGCTTGCGAGTGTTTGTCGTTGTAAAACGCAGCCATATCCATCTGTTTGCCGTATCCTTTCGTGATTTTCACAGCACTGAGTACACCGGCAGTGTCCTAGCCAAGACGGCTTTTGACATACCGCCTATTCATTTTAAATAATTGCCCATTATGACACATAATGCATAGCGTATTTATAAATACATAAGCACGCAGTGTGCGTTAGAAACGCTACATACATTGTTGCAGTTTTCTTATAACTTCCGCTCCTGAACGTGTGTCACCGTCCATAACGTGAATTGCCTCTCATTTTCGGTTACATAATACAGGTCTCTGTTTAGGTAATTTTGTGTTACCTACCTGGCTAACGGTACCTGTTTGTCCGGTGTCACTATAAAGACGCAACATTTATACCTCTCCTTTTACCTGATGAGAAATGATTGCCATCCAGGTAGCAAAAAGACACTGCAGGTGTACCCATTCAGCTGTGGTTTATTCAATTTTAGTTTTTGTTTGTGCTTGTAATCCATTTCAAGGATTTTTTGACTTGGTCATTTAGAAATAACTTAATAGTTTTCTGGGAGCTGTAGTGGTGCTTGATTTATTAAATATTTTAATTTTTCATAGACTCGTTTTTCTACTTCGATTCCTTGATCCCAGATGTTGTATGTTGAGAATGCTAATGATAATAACATTTTCTTTTAATAAATTACTGTATCTATTAGAGTAATTACATAGATGAGTAAATTAAATAAGTATTGAAGTAAGCTCGTTTATACTTTTAATTGATAAATTGTATGAAATTAGTGGGCAGTTGCGAAGGAATGTTGTTTGGAATCTGATGTTCTCCTGTCAGTAATATTAAATGCTTCTACTATAAAACATAATAATTTATCAATTGATGTCCGAAGTTTACTCACATATTAAGACATCTTGATATGATATAAACATTTATATAGTGATTGGATTTGACAAATACGCATTCAAAACAATATTATTTATTTAATCGCTTTAGTTTGATGGTTATGATCTTAAAATTTTAGAACAGCCATTATTGTGTTACAAGCTGAAGCGTTATATTTTATTAGTGGTACCATATAATTTAGGTACGTACCTACAGTTGTTACTATCGACATTGAGACTGATTCCAAAACTAGCCGCCTATTGTGTTAAAAACAATATCTAACTGCATGTTGTCGTTCTTCTGCTAATTTTTGCTTTTCTATTTATGAGACCACCCACCTAATTTTCGTTTAATTTTAAATCAACATTATCTTTCACTATTATTATTTTATTTTGTTTACATTTATTTTGGAGAATAGTATAGTATACCGATAACTGGAAGACTTCGCCATCTTTAATAAAAAGATATCTATTGCTGTTGTACCTTATAAATAGGAATGTAATTATAATTTTTTTTGATAGTCACGAATTGGTAGTTGAATATGAACATCACTTGTAATGTAATACTTAGGTAATACACTCCTGCCTCTCACATTTTATACACGGATCGTGAGATACACATCCACTGCTCGAATTACTTCTAAAACAAATGTCGTGTCTTCTGTCGTGTACGCCTTGGAAGCCCCATAATTTTTCCGCATGTTGTTTGAAAGTATCCGACTGGTGTTCGTGACAGAATAACGCCCGATAAGATCTTGTTTTGATCAATGCCATCGATTGTGAGAAATATCGATGCAGGGAACAACCGTTAAGGTATTTAACATATATTTCGTATATATTACGTCTCCTTTCACGATCCCCACCGGTAAAAAATTATTGTAACCATCAAGGCATTTGCATTCTTTCTTATGCGTGTTGTGTTTGTGCATATTTTTGTCCGGGTAGAAAGGTAAAGGGTTAAGACCTGCAGGTACTATTCAGCATGACAATCCATGTTGCTTGGGCTAGTGCTGCCTTTTGCTTCTCTCACAAAGCCTTGCTGCCAGCTTCGTCACGTTTGTTGCGTGCTTATCGAAACTCGATCTTTGCGGGAATATGTATATCACACAACTACTTGGTGTTGATTGATGACAAAGAACGTAGAAAGCAGACCGTCACGAGATGTATGAAAAAGATGCGTTCAACACTTGTAGATTTGCTCTACAGCCGCCTTTTGTTTCATTGATTATGGGAAGCTTAGTGACTTAGATATGTAACGTGTCATGCAGGTAGTAGTTACAGTTACCGGTAATTCATTGCTTTAGTAGTGTGCGTATTTCGTGGAGAATTAATTAACTACACTTGTTTATAATACTATAACTAGTTCGAATTTAAAAAATTCTAACTATTTAACATTTGCGTTTTCAATTAAGGTGATTGGACTTTGGGAAACCATCTGACGTCGAATAAATAATAGCTGTTTTAGTTTCCACTCCATGTTATTATGGATTTAACTGCACGTATTTGCAGGTTAGTTCTACTCAATTATTAACCTTGAAAGTCCCATTTGTGGATTACCTCGATGAAGTGAAATAGAGAATTCATAATTTGTACTGTCTGCAACTCGTTCATAAATGGTAAGAGATACAGCAGGGAGAAATTGGAGGCTAAGTAATTGAATGTGGTGCTCTTTTGGAATTTGAGGCTTGTTGTATTTCTTACCGTTTACGTGATCAACATATAGGTATTCGAGAAGTAGGTAAGGTCTGTTTTGTCATTAAAAAATGTTCGTTAGAACAATCTTTTGTTCACAGTTTTAGTTTTCTATAAACGTATTTAACTTTTCCACATAATTACCTTTCACCTCTTTTTCACTACTTTTTCACTATTTAAAGTGTAAGAAGACGAAAATAGGTGCAACGTCGGGACCGTAAGGTGGGTGTTCAAAAAGTTACCAACAAAATTTGTGAATCTTCTCCTTGGTTGTGGTAGCGGTGTGGGGACGAACATTTTCGTGGATAAGGACTATTTCCGTCCCGTTTTCAGCACGTCAATTTTCGATCGTTTCTCAGTACATAGCAGCTGCTATAATTCTTGTCCTACGTTCCATAAATTCAACTAAAACAACGCTCTTATCATTCCAGGAAGAGATTATTTTCAAAGTGTAAGGAGATTGCTTTATTTTTCGGGTTTGGTCAAGTTGAATGGCTGTTTGGTTTCGGGGGTGTCGTAAAATATATATAACCAAGAGTAAATTTATTAGCTAGAGCACTAATTGTCAGCGTCGATCTGATAAAAAGCTTTTGGTCCACCTTTTGAACGAGTGCATTGATCTGGACACTGGTCCTGTCGCTCAGCTCTTCATCGTCGAAACTTTCCTTCTCTCATTGCAGCTGGTCCATAAACAAGGTATAACTCATTGTGGATTTGAACGGCTGAGAATGCTTTTGCACACAAAAAAAATACAAATCACCGCTCGTCTTCGACTAGCTGGATCAACGATAGTCGGAGGCATTGTCGATTGCATTCACTAACTAGCAAACGACAACTGAAACAACACTATCATTTTCGTGCCTTCGCAGACTTTCAGTAGATGGCGCTGCAGGCGTACAACTTTGTTCTCACCCATCATTATTAACTCRGCATGTCACTTTTATTACTGCCACTTTGCAAATTATGTCATTACTGTAACCTCATATACTTCATTACCTTCTTAGTCTACAAAATATCGTAGCAGTAGCTACAACTTTTTAAATTAGACAAAATGTCCTTAGTAAAGCCCATACATTGGTTGGTATTATTGACTGTGAATGGTGCTATTATAATTCTTTGGTAATTACAAAACTTACGGTGCAACCGAATTGTTTCAGGTACTTTACATTTAACAGTATTTTTTTAAAAATTAAAGTTAACGAAACATTTTTAACTTTCAACCTATTTTCTGAGCTAAAACAATCATCAAAATTACTTATACTTACTATAAAGCGTTTTATTCCAAAAAAGAACTAAGTCATGATTTTATGGGTAGTTTTTTTCACCAGTTTAAGCTGTCATACACAAATTGTCTTATATTTTTTTTTCGAAAAATTGTCTAGTAAAAAGTCTATTAACACTAAGTTAAATTTTGCAGACTAATTAGCAAACAAAGAAATAAATTAATGCAGAATTTTTGGACAATTTTCTGTAAAATTTAAAATTATGAAATTTGTGTCAAAGGGCGAGAGAAAAAGATTAGGGGGAACGATACTACTTTTTTACAAATACGATACTTTTTGAGACATATTAAAATAATAACTCTGTGGACATATTATTTTTTGACAAGTTGGGAACCGTACAATAATTCTGTAGTTTTATTTAATTTTTTTTAAATATATATGTACAAAATACGCAGGTATACATGTATTAAAACATTCACTTCTTTCATAACAACAGCCAGAAAAGCGGCAAGCTAAAGCGTTTCTTGTTTACGACCGTGATATATGAATAACAGATTACGTGCCGCTTCACTGACTAGGTATTTTTCGTCGCTATTTCTGGGATTCTTTACTTCAACTAACTTGATTAATTTACCGCACCTACCGCAATTGAAGCTGAATCGGCCCGTTAATAAACACATTAGTTAGATCAATACCATTGCGTTGGAGTAGCTTGAACCTCTGGCCATTGCCTTTGCAAGTTTATTAAACCTCATGCATTTACTAATGCTGAAGCTGTTAAAACTGCTCGTAACGAAAATAATCACTGCGCACCAGCCTGGGGTCTTTCCTGTTTACGAAGTACCGGAGAACATCGGCCTTACATCTTTTCCGTTGTAATCAACATGCCGATATAAATTCTAAGTGGCAATACGTGTGTTTCAATTACAGAAATTTTCATCAAAATTAATAACTCGTTAGACTGCATAAAAGCTGTTTTGTAATTACCCGTGATCATGGGCTATTACCGAGCGATTAAATGGTCGGCAGAAAAGAAATCTCCTGCGGATTGATTTAATGGTTTAATGGTGCAATTTGCAGGCAGAATCTTGTAACACGGACAGGACTGCAACTGGGAAATCTATTGCCTATGTTATAGTTTTCAAATTAGCTAGATGATTACTGTTGTTAAGCGTTTTATAGCCGACTGGACCCAGTCTCCTTGTAACCTCCAAAGCGGAGCGAATTTTCCGTTTGGAAGATTTATTGAAATAATTTTAGTGATTAAGGCCACCTGGCACGCAATCTTCTAAGAGATTGAAAATACTCATAATTGTAACCGAACTGTTCATTGAGCTATTTTATTACCATCACAAATTTGAAATTAAATATTCGACCGACAAAATACGAAATACTAAGGTATGCAAACATTAAGTGTAATTAAGTATTGAACCAAATGAAGCAAATTTATTGTTTGTCTTTCCTTTAGTTATCGAATTTAATATTTTCAAAATACAGTATTTTCCTCATACAGTAAACTATGTTTTACAGGTGCCTAAGTACTTTTTCAATAAACTGAATTATTTTTTTCTGTGCGGTAAAACATACAAGTATTTTACTTTATCTATAGTTGTATTGTAGTGATATTAAATGCTTGAAAACTTATTGTTTCGAAGATGATTACTTAGATAGCAGTAAGTTATAAGTAGTAGTAGTATTTTTTAAAGAACAGATGCTGCTGCGAAAATAAAACCTACATCAAATACTTAAAGGTAGGTGCAAAATGCATCAGGGAAATTTTGCATGAGTTGAACAAAAATTTATTTAAAATATTCTTTAAAAAATATTTTTGCGAAATAGTATAACAAGCTATTTATAGGAATCTACTACAGCATGCACACAGAAATCGTTATTAAGTTTTTGTTTTCAAAATCTCGGAAACCCTCCATTTTTTCATGTTTTACGTTAAAAGAGTAAATGGCGCCACCGACTTAGACCTAGATTTTATCTTAAAATAATGATACAAATGCGTTGGATTTTTCCGGTAGGACCCACTGGGTTTTTTCAAAAATATGTAGGTTTTACGATATGACTGAATGGAGATACGTGCATACATAACTTAAAATTTGAATTCAAAAACATATATTGTAGGTACATGCAACAAAAAAATTAACTGTGAAATTAATGACATACATTGCACTCAAATATCAAACAATCAAAATAAATCGATACTTCTGGAATACAGTAGAAAATACATGAGTAAAATCGAAAAGTTCCAATACAGGGTTTCTATAAATGATTCATGCAATGCGGGCGGCGTTGATTTCTGAATTCTTTGTGGCGTCTTTTTGTAACTGCTGCCAAGCTACAATATGCACGGCGATAGTAGTGAAGGTTGCAGATCAATGTCACACCACAGCTCCGAAATATGAGCTTTTTACAACTTTAAAGTTAATTATCCCACAAAACACTAAAGAATATGTTGAAAATACTCCCAGGCGTTTTCTGATATGAAAATATATCAAATAATTAAAAAATCGAGTATGCGTCACTTTCCTGAGAGGCGGCAAATTGATTTATTCGATAATTTCCATAAGCGCCCTGGGTGCATGAATCATTTATAGCAACCCTGTATATCCAGCAAATATTATAGTTACCGACTGACCCAGAAAAACCCGAAAATCCCCGAAAAACCAATTAAAACCTTATGGGCCCAAGCGGGTTGGGTTTTTTCCAACATTCCAGGTTTATAATAATAGACCTAAAAACTTTAAAAATGAAAAATAGACCAAAATGTAATGTAAATGCAAAACCTGGATCCTCATATTGATAGTGTAATAGTATAACTATGAAGTATGTTCGCACCTGGCAGTCAATGTCAAGTTGCTTTCGGCGGGCAATATGAACACTAACTTATTAGTCTTTAGCTTAATTTTTTGGGATTGTTCTAACTTCTTTGCATTTACGGAATAGTTTTTTTTTGAAATTTTGAATATATATGCAGAGTATTAACCATATAATCATATTTCAAAAATAATTATTACAAGTTAACGGGTGCGCGCAGAATCCGTTGCAAAACTGATTGACCACCGTTTGCTATCAGTGGACTGTTTTTTTTTAATTTATTGACATTGACGATGACTGCTTAGTATTAAAATACAATAAAAGGCGTAACAATTTTTTGGCCAATGCCAGCGCTTAGCAACAGAAGATGTTGATAATGGCCAAGCGTGATGAAAGAGGAATAGAGCCACTCTTAGAAATTCGTATACGAATTAATTCTGAAGCCCTATATAAACGAAATAAGCAGGAAAATTGAAATGAATTACCTTATCGTGATAATTAAACAAGTAATAAATGGTAAGTCTCTAATTAGACCTCATAAAGATAAGTTGACCAACTACCTGATTTTTTTCCGTTTCATGAACTTCAGGTATTTTCCAGTCATCTTTTGAAGAACAGCAGTGGCACAGATTGGTTTAACTTTTATATTCCAAGTACACCATAGTTTTCTTTCCATAAACGCCTCACCCGCGGCCACCCCAAATTGCCATCGATCACGTTTTGCCCCGTTTGTTCGTCAATCTTCCATACAAATCCCAATCGACATCGCCCAGCTTACTGCAGCATGGTCACATCGTAACCCAATACGGGGGGTTGCTATATTCCGATATACGATCAAAATGGTTGAACTTTTAACGCGCGCACCATGCGGGAGTAAAGCCGGACAGATTAGGCGAGGGGGCAGGAGACCGCGGATCAGAGGCCAAGGTTAGCTAATTGACGGCATATTTCCCCTCGTCGGAGCCTAGCGACTCCTGTGATGACGTCATGCATTATGGCCGACCATGTGAGTCAGTATGTGACAAGTATGTTAAAACACGTGTATTTCACAAAATCAAGATATGGCCTATTGTAAAAGATGACCGCTAGTTATCCTTTATTTCATAGCCATCGAGTATCACTGACTGACGTTATTATACGATTATCATTTACCTATACACATACTTTCTTGTATAGGTAACAACAAAACGTTATTTTTCTCTACTAATAGGAAAATGTACAAGTATATATTTTTCTTATCAAAAAACGCCCCCTCTGCTTTATTTAAAAGTCTGATAGGCTTAACATCATTTTAATAAGATTATCATATTTTTCAGTGAATTTACATCCCAAAATTGTTATAGGACATTCCACTTATCATCTTTTGAACTCTTCTCTTTTTTTCCATACTTTTTTCGACAAACCATTTCCATATTTTCCAAATAGTTTAAGGTCAGTCCATTTTATGTTGACGTGTCTGATTTTCAATGTTTCGAATTTGGACTGGCCAGTCCGAAGTACTTTACTCCACTCTTCAAGTATTCTTCAACTACTCCAAGCGTCTTTTCTTTCTTATAAAATGCTACAATAGGTAAGTAACCTTACCTTTCTCATGTTTTAATTGAATTGAGCTCGTGTTTTGGAGTTTTTGGGCATTCCAGCTTTTTTTGTTGTATCAACGTTTTGGAATTATAGAATAGCTTTGGTTAAACTATAACTGGGAAATGGAAAAACCTAAAAGACGAGGTGGAAGGGAAGTGCTTGGAGCAATTCACAGTTAAGAATAGTTTGTTTTATTTATTTATTTCGTGTTCCTGCAATTTGTAACAAATACAACTACACATTGGCAAGCAGTAGATGAAGTTTGAACTGTAAAAAATGATTTTTTTATGTGCAAGATGTGCTTAAAAATTGTATCTCATACTTCTTGGTAAATACTGCGCATTTTATACAATTTCTGTATTTGGAGTTGTAGTTTCCGTTTGCATTAAATTTCATTTGCTGACCACAATATTTTTCTCCAGGAGTTTTTAGGCACAATCAGTACTCGACTATCTCGAGTATCGCTCCGAAATAATTCAAGTTATTTAATTTAGCATTCGCTGCCTTAAAAATGGAAAAAGTATCCATTGTCTATAGGAAAAAACACGTTTATTTTTAGACGTCCAGATGTCATCAGCATTACAAAAAAGTAACCTATAAAATGATCGCGCATATGACTATAAAATACCTCTGCTAAACAGATTTGTGTCGATGTGTTCCAATACATCCTCGTCATCAAGTCCCATCGGAAACTGCAAACATTACACTTGTGGGGCTTTCGGAAACACGTGTCGTTGCGCTGTTGTAATCAAGTTTGATAACCCCTGGATTTGTTGTCCCCATCAGAGGGTCTAACATGAGGGACATAGCTGGGCATAATGTCTGCTAACAAGCAAAACGAAATGGCGTTCGAGGTTCAAATAAACACGGTGTAGTTAATTTAACAGCATGCATGTTATTCGCTGTACATTCCTTTGATATTGACAAACTTCACTGAATGTGTTTACCGCATATTGTAATATATTGCATATATTTTCTCCTTTACTTAAAATATGTAACGTTAATACGCATGATTATTTTATAGTAATAAAAGTTTCGCTAAATTAAGTAATAATAATTATAAATAATGATATAATGATATTTGATCGTAATTCACTTATTATTAATTCAAATCAGTACATAACTCATTTATGTGGAGGAAGTTTGTAATCATTGTTTAAAGTGTGATAAGCAAGGTCAACTAATACTAATCGAAGTGTAATTGCAGCCAGACATTTTTTCTCGTCAAGTGGCACAGCCTATGACCAAGTTCCTATCACATGCGTGTTATAGTAACATGTTATCTTGTTTTTGTCTCTTGCACATATGCAGTAGTTTGGTGGCCATGTGGTTTTAATTTGGTCGTTGACGAGTCATCCAGATCTAAACACACTGTTGCCAAACGCGCTTTTCAATAGTATCGGTATATAAAATACGGGCAGTTTTTCGCTAACTGTTTACGAATCGTCCTTATTTATTATTCAGAATATTTACCAAGTAATTAAATGTTGGTGCTTAAATTAAACTTGTAATTGCTTCGACAGTATTTAGCGCTCTCTATTTTGCATCCCGGAAAACTTTTTTTTATTACTTATACGAAATTGCTGGATTGTATTCGCTCTGAACAATTTTTTATTCGTTCAATGGACTCAATGACCACATTTTGGCAACGTAGGTAAGCTTAAAATTCCGAATTAAAATTTCAACCTGGCAGCATTGCCGGCGTAGCCAGAAACTCACTAGAGAACATTGCATGCATTAATTCGTTCCCCTCTCGATCCCATAATAACCTTTAACCAGTTTGCTGGCCGTTCATAGTCAGTCAACCTCCAACAAAGGTCGAATTGTTTGAATTGACGTATCAGTTGAGCAGACACATCATGTGCTCTGGGACGACGTACAGCAGTCCCGATTTTTTCAAAATGTGCGGTGCTTACGTTTTTGCTATTTATAACCAAGTGTTTTTATCTGGCGGCGAAAAACAGGTGAAACAGATATGCCGAAAAGATAGTGCCACAGAGAACAGGAAGTTTGTGAAGGGTTATACGAAGTTCATGTGTATCGGTAACTTACGGGAGCCCGCGTGTCGTTTTCGATTTCCTGTGCCTATTGCCACAGTGGTGTCCAATTTTTTTTTATTACTATTTATACCAGTGTTAACGTGAACCTACATCTTTATCTACTTGGAAGAAGATGATAATAGAAACACGATCCATTTATGGCTGACCACTAGCGAGGTATAGAGTTCCTACGTAATTTCTATGGTAGGAACTTCATACCGTGCTCTTGGATCGGCCAAAATGCTACGCTGACGGGCCCAAGGACGTGCACACGTGAGCAACATCGACGATAGTAAAACGATAAAAAACCCCGTCTGTGTTTGTTTATCCATATACAGGATATGGCAGATAAATTTTCACATGTGAACGTTAACCAACTGCATAGAACAACCGGCTTCAATATCTGTTCAGCGAGGAGCACAACTGCAGGTAAGCATACTTCTAAACATGGATAATTTAATTTTCAGTAATTTACAGTGTCTTTGATTTGGAGAACTTTTTAGTATTTATTATTTGCAATAWGCCATATTTTATGTGCTACGAAATTTTCTGTTGGTGACTTCCCATTTTACTTACAAATTTATCAAATATCGATACAAATACTTGTATTATGCTAGATATGTGTTTAAATATGCTTACCGTTAGTATCGAAAGTGTTGCTATTAACGATAATTTTATATTTCTACGAGCTGTGGCGTTATAATATTTTGACACTTTTTATGGCATTTTAAAAACTTAGGCTCCTGGAAGAGCACTGTTCATAATATAAGAAAATTGCGTAATCTTTAATATTACCTTAATTAAACAAAGTATGAAAAGAAGAAATAACAAAACCAAGGCAGTCTTTCTTTCATAATTGACTGCAATTACCTCCAATAGTGATAAACACAAGCAATAAAAATAAGAATAGAGGTCAGTCTTGTTTTTCCGTTTATTGTGTCTCGTATACCTCTTAATCCAAGTCTTGCATTAGTTCCCTTCATCTTGTATTGTTCTTACAATTTTTTGCGTTTTAAGCTGTGCCTTTTATTTATTTGAATAAGGAAATAACCTTAATAGTCAGGACAGAAGTTAGTATATTACTGTTTTAGCATTATTGTGTATTTTCCTAACAATAGCTTACAGTTTGTTAGAATATTAAACGAGACAATAACTAGCGGCAGAGTAGTTATTTTGCTTATTTAGCTTAGTTGCAACAGCTTCAGATTTAAATAAAATATTGTATTTTATCAAATAATAGCCAACGTGCAAGATAAACTTGGAAATCTGTTAAATGTAATGATGCTCTTTTTTAGTTTTCTTGCAGGCTACGCCGTTCATATGGTCACTCAAATTCCACCTCGTTTAACAATCAAGCACTGACCTTAGCCATACCCAAGTATCGTGAGTCAAAGTGGGCTGTTTGTAAATCATAATTCAAATGAAAATTTAAAAGAAAACGTGAAAAATTAAGTTTTCATAGCAATTAGAGCAAAATTAATTGTTTTAAAAGCTACGGGGTCAATAAATCGTCGAGAGTGGATGATAAATATGTTTCCTTAGTTTCCCCGTTTTGATTTTTATACTATGTTACCTGTTAACTAAATGAAGAATTAATGACCGAAATGAAGTGTTTTTATTAAAAATGTGTTTTTGTTCCTAACATAGGTCAACATGTCAAACAAGAATAGAAAGGCGCTAAATTAACAAAAAACTATCCATTTTGCAATATTGAAAATGCCTCTTATAAAAAAAGCTCAGACTTTTGACTTTTCAGCGGAATTAATCATTACCTACCAAATTTGCTACATTCAGTAGAGTTCAGAAATGAAATGACCAAGGAGAGTGGGTTCAAATAAGCTAATTGACCTCTAACACTGTATTGTCGTCCCATAATACTGCGAAGGGATTCCGAAATTTACATGAAATTTTTCCGTCTCGCACATAACTATAGTGAAGAYTGCTATGTTTGACTAACATCAAGACTGCAAGAACCTTTGCAGGATCTTTTTGCTCTGGTGCCCCAAGTGTTATTCTTGATCTCTACATGCACACTTTTTGCATATAGCGACAGTAATCTTAAGTTTTACAATGTTCGTGAAAAAATAATTCGTTTCATGGCATTCCTGCTAAAACGAAATAAATAAAAACATTTAAGTGTGATACAGTAGAAATTAATCAATTGATATACTTTGCTTCATCCCAGTTTATTGATGTATGGTATTACTGATTGGAAAGGTTAATTCAGAACACTCTCAAACTCCCAGTGACACTGCAGAACATTTGTATACCAGTAAAAAGAGCTGGACATCAGGCGTTTGTATGTGCTGAATTCTTTGGTGTATGGTATCAGGAAGAAATGAAGCGTGCCTGGAAAGAAAAAAGCAAATTAATGGTTTTGTAAAAAATACCCGTCGAGAAAAAACGAATAGCCCAAAGGACTTTCTAGTGGACTGCACCAAAATGTACTTTCATTGATCAAAGTAAAATGGGGTTTTTATACCTGTTTAATAATTTTTGTGTAGATTACAATTCTGGGGTTTTATTTTTGAAGTTGCCATATAAAAATATTAATTGGATAAGCTTTTGACCCACTAAAGTCTCAAGGTCGTTACCTAAGTTAGACATGCATCTCGCTAGATACTAGAATCCTGCTAGTAAACAATTTTATCGCTACCAATAATTTACTAAAAGAACTTATTCCCGATCAAATAATTTTGCGCGATACACGAAAAAATTAAAGTAAATTAAACGCGAATAAGTACCGATTAACAGTAGATGTTATAATACTAAATTATTTATAATATCCAATGATATACGATATTATAGCCATATCACATACAAATGTTAATTACATAACACCTCTTGAATTTCTCTCGCATGCTCATCGCCTACAATTCACGTGTTCGCACCTTCTTGTTATACCTGTCAAATACCTTATGGATTGTTTTTTGTTGCCTAGGTATATCGAAATGTATTCGATTATTATGGTCGCAAGTTTTCCACAGGTCCCGATTGTATTGGTAGTTGTGGATAGCTGAAATAAACGTCAAATTGCGAGGTAGATGGTATCTTCTAAATTAATCGTATCGACGGGCAATCTAATATTTTATACATCATACATAGGTATATAAGTTTTATATAGAGTATTGGAAAACTTTCTACTGAGGTCTCCCCCTCTGTTATTACCTCGGTGTATTTTTAAACATCCTCTTAAGTTATCGAATGTGTTGTACGTTTATACTATCACACCAACTTTATTTACAAACAACACTTGTCTTTGTTTTTCTTTTTGTTACTCTTCGTTATTTACGAAGATGTAAACATCTGTAGGTACACGAATAAATTTATCTGTGGGACAACAATTTGTCTTCGTGTGGTTAAATGTTTTGACAGCCAACTTGCCTGTTCATTGTAAATTTGTTTTGAAACTGAACGTCATAACAATTAATTTTTCACAGAACTATGGCTACTAAAGTACACTGAATGTTGTTTGCATATTTTACAGATATTAGTGTTATTGTTTACTTATAATTTGAGGTGACATTACATTAAATATTGGATAACAGATTAAGACAACGGCTCTTGACGAAGCATCAAATTTTCCTTTTACATAATCTGTGTATTTTGTATTAGACGTTTTTAAGCACTGATTGTGTTATTCTTTAATTCTCTCACACATACGAGTGTATCGAAGAGATTTACTGAAATTTTCTAATACATATAAGGTCACTATTGACTAGGGTATTCACTTATGAAAGGAAAGCATCTTACACGTATCGCCGGTGTTTAACTAGGAGTACATTAAGTGAAAGACCATATAACGATCAGTTTTAACAAAAACTAGTGTTATGAGAGAGTCAAACTTTATGACTTTTTATTTCTTTCTAGGTGTATCTGTAACTGAATACTAAGAGCTGTTAAACAAATTATCCATTGCATTTTCAAGTTCTTCATCAGACGATATCATCCGTAACAGAAATTCCCTTGCACATGTGCCGTAAAAATATTTATTTATGTAACTACAGCTTGCTTTTAATCCATCAAATATGAAGTAGGAAGTGCCCGAAGCTGCTTTCAAGACAAAAAAGAAGGCAGCAGATGCTGTAAATGGCAGCCGGGGTCACACATCGCCAGATAGTACCTTGGCACACCGCAATTTATCATTTTCTAGTTGCGGAAAAACACCGGCTTAATGGTTTCTTTAAAATTTGCATGAGCCGATCGGTCCGTGATTTATAAACCTGTAGTTATTCGCTAATTGTCACGGAATATGTAGAGCTGCATTATTTAAGCAGTCTGAAATATATTCAAAAGCATTTACGTTTCGTGCCAACAAATGTCCTGCATCCCAGCTGCCATAAATATGTTGGCTACTTATGTATACATTTAATTCAGATGAATTTTAATAACTGGTAGCGTAGAATCCAGATTTATTTGCTTGGACTACCTCTTGGCGATTGCAGAAACAATAATATATGCAGGGTGTCCACGTATAAAAAACATCAGAGTTCCAGAAATAAAAAAGCGACTGTGATTTTTTAACAATTAATTATAAAAGAAAACAGTTATTAAGGCAATTTTTATGCAGAACACAGTATCAAACATTTTTTGAGTGCATTCTGCTTGTATGGATATGTTGTGTTTCTTTTTTTTTGTAAAGAATATACAACAAAGTAAATGTCATTCCGTTAAAAATACATGTTTTTGGCTGAAAAATGCACGAAATATTGAACCATTCTAATTAATATACGTACATTTATATGTACTATGAATAACATACCTTGTCTTCAAACAAGAAAATTCCAGGTAGTAATTATTATACGTCATATAAATCAGCGCTACTAAAAGTTCAGAATGGTAGGTTTCTTAAACATATACTACCACACGATAGCTCACTGTGATGCACTGCGGGATTTGAATAAGCGTGCATTTGCCCTTTGCATTCGTTTTTTTACGTTTACTACGCTTTCTTTTTTTGCATATTTTCTGTGTACAAGAGAACAAACATTCCAAATTCCGATGAATAAAAAGCGTTGTGTTTTGCGATATATTCATAATTACTTTCTGTTGTATTCCTACATTATCAGTTCTTCCATTACAATCACATTACACGGTGATATTTTTGCATAATAACATCGAGATCCAGCACTCATACGTTTAATGCACATAGAAACTATATCAGAAGAACATCACAAGCACAGTATCGTAATAATTTTCGATAAACACGTTTACATCATTCAAGCGTTTGAATGAACTTAAGGCGATATTAAGGTGAAACGCTGTTCAAAAACGGTTTGCCAAGTATTAACAAAAACGGTGAAATATCAATACATCATGTACAAAATAGGAATGGAATAGACGTATCTTAAAAAATTAGAACAGATCAGATCAGTACAAATAACAATTTTATGTGGTGCGTTAGTCAATGCCATTAAAAGGATTCTTTTATAGCAAGAACGTGCATAGCAGGGAACAAGTAATACAGGCAGGAATAATTTGGCCACCATTTGTGTGTATGCGCATATGAAGGCGTGAAAAGTTACTTAGTAAGTTAAACAATGTTTTATTTAAGACTGAGATGCTCTAGAGAGAGAGAGAGAGGGGGGGAGAGATAATATATTTTCTAGATAAGGACAGAAAGAAACCAACTTATTTAAGTCCACCTGTTAAAAAGTACTGAATGTTTAATGATAAACGAATGCTTATCTCAGAGTCTAAAGATGCTCACCACAGCAGTAGGCGAAACGTTAGTGAAGCAAACAGCGGAATCATCTATAGCAGTACGGGCTCCGACCGTTGATAGTCTGAATAACTATATCAAGATGTAGGCTACCACTGATGTTGCAAATGGAAATAATTGAGGCACTGACCCGTAATTAAACGTTTTTAATTCCTGGAATTGCTTCGGTATGGCGGTTAGGCCACAGAGTATGGTTTATTGCTGTTACAGGATATTCATATTTTATTATTTTATTTCAAATTCATTTACATTTTCCAGTTCAGATTACAAAACTCTTGTTGGATACCTACAACTTGAAAATAGGAAACTCTTACCTATTAAAAATTTAAATCCTGTGTTTTTTTTCACATAAAACCTCTTATAAATATTTTTAATATTTGAAATTTGTAAAATGTACATATTTTAAAACTGCATGCCTTATTGGAAAATAAGTTCGTAGGTGCCTAAAGTAAATTACATACATAAGCATAAAGGGTATGTACGAAAATATAAGTATTTTTATTATTTTGGCGTCACCTATATAAGTGGATTTTTTGAAAACAACATTAAACTGTTGCTAATGCCATGCGCCAGTTTTATGTAATGATCATCACTATATAACACTGAATTGATTGCGATAGGTGGATGATAATCCAAGTATAATAGGTAAATGTAGAATGTGGAAATGAGTTTCCTCATTAATATCTTAATATCAAATTAAGAACAAACTATACTTCTTACAATATCTGCATACATATTATAACAATCTGTGACTAAAACAAAGTTAGTGAAATTGTTTATCAACAATTATCAATTGCTCATGTCTTAGCATATATGATATGACGTATAATCTTTGTGCGATAATTTTTGAGGTGGAAACTGAATGACGCCATTAATATTCTCGAATACAATAAATATAATAAAAGTGCTTGCCTAGCGTGCAAAGAAAGCGTAACAACAAGATGCTGTTGTTGTTTCGGTAGCTCTCAATTAGCACTTTGCATACTTATTATTTACCAGCAGATGTGGAACCTGTGACCTTTACTTTATTACCCAGCCAGTTGTGAGGCAGTAATTGTTTCCTTCGTAGCACTTGTGCCTCTCTATATATAATACTCTACAAAAGGTAGTTTCATAAGGGTAATTCTCAGCAAAATTAACAACCCTGTACTAATACCAACCTTAAAGCTAAGTGGGGCAATTCTCTTTCGGGGATGGTTTCTTAATAGTGTTTTTTGGGTCATTACTTTCCTTTCTGTATTATTTTTTTTAATATTTAGGTAAGCACTATATTTCTTCGCTGTAAAAACGGTACTAATGAGTAAAATAATTATTTTTCCTACTCACAACGACCCCAGAGGTATTCGGTAACAAAGTAGTTAATTTTGTATTCATTAGACTTTTTAAACTGCTTTTTTTATTGAAACACCTTATGGATTTTTGAACTGCTTGTACTTTGCTAAAAATACATGTATTCTGATTTGTACTGTTTTGGGCGTACCTGAAGTTTTTTTTTGACCCTTTGTAATGCGCTGGAAGAAGCAAATATCCCTAGAAGTAAAAAAAGATCTTTAACCACTGTATGAAATATTTTAGATTCGTTGAAATGGATTTCTAGTAGAAGATTTCACAATCTTTGATCACGGGTAGCTTGATTTTTATCAGTGGGGCGGTATATCTATTTTTACATCATTAAAATTATTGGAATTACCTTACTGTTGACATAAGGTTTGTAGTTGTGTGTCGCTAACAGTTGTTTTAGAATTTTGGAAGAAAAAACTGCAATTTTCACGATTTTTATAAATTCCATTGGACTCTTGATAAGCTTAATTTATTTATCTAGCAAAAAAACGACAGATAGATATTCTTGTTTGTACTGAATTAATAGTAGCAATTAAGAGAAACTGGTAGTTGAAGTGTTTGCAGTTAACACTATGAAATATATTAATAGTAGCAATGTAAAACTTAGAAAGAAAAAACCGCAGAATAGTACTAAAAATCATTCTTTTTTGGAAACTCGTTTTGATTTTACTTATGTCATTTTCAAAAACATATTGCTCTTATCCATATTTTATTTTTAAAATGTCCCCAATAAGCTTTCCATCTAACAATGAAGTATTGACTGTTTGTAACAGACAACAGTAAAACGGTAGATAACTCATCTAAGGAAATAAAATTATTGCAAACTGCCAACTGCCTGACCAACTGACCATCGTTAGACGTGTCTATTTCATATCACAAAATAAAACATGGATATTTTAGTCTTTTACGTATTTTTCAAAACACAGCAACCTTATTTCAACAATAAGGTAATTTCATTAGATTTTCATTTATATATATTATATATAATTAGGTTATCCGTGATCGAAAGCTGCAAAGTTTAAACTCTTATTAGGGCACCTTTATATCGAATCTAAAACGTTTGATACAGTGGTTAAATTTTTATTAACTTATCTAAAGGTGAGCACCGCATTTTAATTTTTTTTTTCTACTTTTAGAGATAAAACCCCAGGTTTTTTCAGTGCACTGACAACGTCAGAAATCAAGGGAAAAATCAAATATAATATCAAATCAATCAATCAATCAAATATAACGGAAGCTGTAAAAATAGAATAGGTACATGTGTTATTAGCAAAGAAGTATTTGCTTACGGCAAGAAGTTTAAAAAAGTAAAAACATGCAGGGTGTTCCTGGGGGTGTTCGATTAAAAAAGTATAGTTTGGTAACACCCAAAAAAGTGGTGCACCCTGTATAATTTAAAATAATTTTGTAGCGTAAAAATCTTGATTTGATATATCTTTTATTTAAAACATTTTTCGAAATTTTTAGTAGGTATCAACTGACGCACCCTAAAGGTTCGAAACGGTAGAGTAATTATTAAGTTCTGTGAAACAACGAAAATTTTTTTCCATATTTATATAAAATGTTTCACCAAGGACCTCGAATTGAATCAGTGAATGTTTTTATTTTTAACCCTTCAAGAAACTAACCAGCATATAAGTTCAAGTCAATATTAATAGGTAAAGCTATTGTTTTGCATTTAAGTACCTCATTCTACAGAGTGTACGGTTCTTTGCTGTCTGACAGCCTTACACCTTAAAACGTTAGTAAATTCATTAATTCCAAGAAGCGAGATGTGGCGTGCTGCGCTCTGTTAAAGTTTGTGGAGTGGCATTTACATAAATAACCAGCTATACTGGACGACGATGTGTGAGTGTGTTATACGGCTATTCGTATTCCTTAGCATCTGAAGTTTACTGCAAGATATCGAAATACCACGCGCAATCAAAGTATTCACAGCGATATCTAAGTGATTTCAAACAGAGTTGTCGATATGTTATTGCAGTCGATATCGATTCTACAGGAAATGTCGTTTTAAATAATTACATACTTTCCCGTGTCGTTGATTAGAAACCAGTTTAAGATTATGAGCTTTATTTATTTTGTAGGAGGGTTTACTGCTATCTACAGCTGGAATTTATCGCGGAGAAAAAAGGTATTAATTACACGCGATGATTCGCATATAAACTTTAATTTAAAATAAGTTTGTTCTTGTCCAATTAAGTACACAGTTTACAACTGCAGATAAGATTGTCAAATTTAATGAAACTTTATTTAACCGCCACTCAAGACCTACAACTGCACTTGGGTGCGTTGCCTATAAAACGCACGTTCACTGGAGGTTAATGATGCAATATCAAGGTCCTTTCCAGGTTTTTCTTGAGCACTGGAGTGGCATATTGATAATTCAATTTCAATAAGAAGCGTATATTGCGGCAAACCGATTCGATTCGCCATTTTTTACGTGAAACCACAAAATGATTTGTTTGCTTTAATACAGTTCGGCTAGTTCTTTCGTTACTTTAAAATCTTTGATAAACAACTTCGTTAAAAGTGAAAGGTAAAATTAAAGCGTAATTTTATTAATTGTTTTCTTAAGACTCAAAATGTTTTTAATAAATATATTTTAATTCTGTTACTTTTATAGTGTCAATAGTTTCCGAACAGGAATTTTAAAGCAGGCGCGCTTTTACCAATTAAGGAATTGTGCGTGTACCCTGTCGTATGGGTTGTTTTAATCAACTACAAGTATTGTACGGCATAATACGGAAACGAATGCAAGAATGTCAAAGATATGATTTGTGCGTTGACCATGAATTATTATTATTGCTCGCTGCTTGCTTTCTAATCGCAACAGCCGTTTTCAACTGAACGTATATTATGCTGTTGCAGATAAGGTCTGTCTACATTGCCCACAACAATAGGTACTATTATTGCTTTATTAAATCTCTGTTTTCTAGCTAACTCGAATATTACAATAAATCATTATTGTACTTGTATAAATCTAGATATAGATCCGACCTGTTGGGCACTTGCTTCCATATTACACGTACAAATGTAAGATAGGATTTCAAATCTACATCACTTATGTCAAATGAAAAGATGGTGTTATAACTATCCATATCGCTGCGGTTTATTTCTTAATGTAAAATTTACGGTTTTTTATAGATACCTTGCTATTTGTAAGCTTGCGGTATACTTGGAAGTACCGTAAATTTAGGTATTAATTGGCACTAAGAATGAAACCTCTTATAAAGGCATTTGTAACTGCCGATGCGGGTATCCCTTTAATGCAAATTTAAATGTGCATAACTACAAATGCAGTGGAATGATTTCCCACGTTTGAAATCCATACAGCGCCGGCGGTAGATATAGGTGAAAGTGGGCATGCGTAATGGATTTTTTCTGCCATCCATATGCTAATTTGAATTGTATAACATGCATAACGTACGACGCAATCACTCGTGGGATCTGCCTCTAAAACTTCCTGCATATGGATGTGGGTACAGATGATGAAGTACCTACTAGACATTATCACCGCAAACCAAACCACAACTATTCTATTTATGGTTTAGTAACTATATCAAAGTCAATTATTTCCGTGATGATTGTGTATAAAATTTAGGTTTTGTTAATTGTTTTTGTTTTAGAACTAGTTTCATTAAAACCATCTTTAATGTCTTGACTTGTATATAAAATTTCCCAAAGACTTATCCGAATGTCTTTTTTCTGATGCATCTCCTATGGTGCTACGAAATTCTGCCAGTCTCATCTATTTGGGAATCATACTGGACTTTTCGAATTCTGCCCGAATTGCGGTATGCTTGTTCATTATTATCATTATTGTTTATTCTTATCATAATATCGCCAAACTTGTAATGTACGTTTACAATTTCATCTTTTGTCAATAAGCCTATCTTGTCTAGTATGTAATTAATAGCAGAATTATAGTTTCGAAAAATAAAATAAGTATGCTCTGGAAACTTATGATTTACTGAATTTTTGTAGGAAAAAGGTGTTTTTTGTGATAAGGAAACTACTGAATTTTATTAGAAGAAAAAAAGGAAAATGGTAGTTATAGAGGTGTTCGCCTACTTTTATGGTGTGTTATATTCTTAGTTTTGAAATTTCAGCAAAACAGGTATATTATCATTTGCTTATTACTATTTTAACATTTATATAGGAAAAACTGATAGAACAAATGGCATATCAAGATAGACGTAGATCAGTGAAACGTCATACAAAAAATCCAGCATGCATTGGAAAGTTACATATTTTTTAATTTTTTTTTGGATATGCTACGGCAATTACTATAAAGAAACAGTTCAGAAAAGAAAAGTTTACAAATAGAGAATTTCACAGATCTACGCTTATTCTGATATTGTGTAATAAATCATATAATTCTGTATATAGAAAAGTTATTTTAATATTATCCTAATGAGCGTTAGTAAAAAAATTGGTCAAATAAGCAGTTGATTTTGGTCGTTGTGAACGTACATCGTGGTGCTGGTGCAATAAACTGAACTGTCACAACTGTCACTTGTCTCGATTGTCAAACGAGCTTGGTTTACAATAATTTACCCTGACGTTGCGGTTATCCATAGGATGTTCCGCGATTATCATTTTTTGTTTGAACGCCCTTTATTGTTTAGGTGTTTGTGAAACATGTAGTTATACTTGCATTTTGTTTTACGTTATACCTAATCTTTATGAAATTTAGAAATATAATATGCTATCAAAGCCGGAGTAGATTTTTGAATTTTTATTATTTTTTTAGTTTTTCTGTTTGTGTCGCTTTACTGTAATTTTATCAGAAAAAAATGCACTTTATTCGTATGAGAACTCAATAAATTTATTTGCAAAAAATTAATGTTTAGTGACGAGAAACACATTTTTATTTCAACACTGATGTGGATAAACAAAATTTGGGGCGATAAAAATTCCCCAATAAGACACCATTGCATTGACGGTAAGTTACTATGTGTAGTTTGGGTTTTGGATTAGTGGAATGGTAGGGTCTTGCCTCTTTCAAGATGAGGATTTAAAAAATGGAGCACGATACCGACAACATGATTAGCAGTTTTTTGAAGCCACCTTTGCAAAAAAATTGATACTGAACGCATGTAGTCTCATCAAGATCACCTGCCACTTCTCCCATAACATAATATTGTTTTGCTTCATAAGAATTTACCAGTATTCGCTCGTAATGGAAATCAGAACAGCCCACTAGTCATATGACCTTACTCCTTGGTTTGGTTTTTATAGGTTGTTCCTGAAATAATGGGTTGATACACAAAAACAAAATAGTGCAAAAACCTAATGATGATATTAAACGGTTCATTAGCTGCCACAATGGACATATGTGTTGTTTCATCAAGATGGCGCCGAAGAACAAGTCGTGGAGAACATATTCCAGACATCAACCTTCGTCCTCGAGTCAGAATATTTTTTACCCAATGTGAGTTTGTAAGAATATTTTCCATGCTCTAAAAATTATGTAACATTAAATCCTGCTTTTTGTTGGGACACCGTATACTTATATGTAAATTAAAGCGGATATAGAAGTACGGTTAAATGAGGAAACATTGGCAGTTATGTGGGCCTAATTTAATGCACGTTTTGGATTTTTAAAAGTTTTTGACTAACTAGATATTTAGAAAATATTTAGCATTTTTTCTTATTCCTATGATAAGGCTATTTTTAATTATTCATAAAAAATGCAAGTATGCAACTTGTAGAAAATGATGTGTTCGATCAGACAATGTCATTCAATTTTGAAAGATTATAAATAAAATCCAAGCTCGCTTGATTTTTTAAAGTAACTTTTGTCTGCTTGTATAGTCATTTTAGACGACTCAGGTTTACATTGTCGAAAAAGAAAGAAATAGCTTTTTAATGATATTAGCCAGCTAAAATTTGACCATTTGACCACGTCATGATATTTAGTAGGTGAATAAACCACATGCTGTATACGAGTATCAAATTGGGCAAAACGTAAAAAGCCTAGACTGCATGTTTTTCAGAAAACGTTAGGGACGTGCGGTTGATTTTTTTGTAACGTCAATATTATCGTAAACAAACTTAAGCACACTCTGCGACAAGTACAAGAAAAAGTTTAGAGAGCTCAAAGTGCAGCTGCATGTGGTATTTGTAGACTTTAAACAGGCGATGTAGCGAGACGGGGGCAGTTATACAAGGCCATGGCTGAACTAAAAATATCAAGGAAATTGATAAACAGCCTGTAAAATTTGAATTAAAGGATTGAAGCGACAAGTTTTAATTTGGTAAATGGGTTGTGTCAAGGAGACCTCTCTACTATACTTTTTAATGTAGGTCTGCAGAAGGTTACAAAATGGAAGAAGTATTTAAAAAAAGGATACCGGGTATTAGCTTATGCAGATGAACTTGATGAAATGACATAGAAGTTAACCAGTTCTATGCCATGCTGTCTGCGATAGACCTAAACTGCACTGATGAGTTATGTTGTTTGCGGTCCAGACAGAATAGCATAGACGTGAATTTTGATAGAGAAGTTAAAAAAATCGACAAAACAAATAAGGATGCATATAAATAAAGAGCAAAACAATTATTTGGTAATAAATAATTAATATCTGGAACAATTGAGTATTTGAAAAATGACAATGATGCGAGAAAGCGAATTTGAACAAGCGGAAAGCAAGAGTAACAACAAATGGAGGAAACGGTAATGACATAAAGGAAGTATTGAGTAGTGTTAGATAGCGCGTAAAACGAAAAATATATGATTATCTCAAAGGATATCTTAAGGGAGGCGCAATAGAATATAATAGAACCATATTGAGGTCATTTACAACTTTTCATGTGAGATGGATGCTAAACAAAAAATATTTAGGGAAAGCAAATATGTGGTGAAAGGAAATACCGCACTAAAACCAAACTAAAGACTAAGCTACACGAATTATTCCAAGAATATAAGGTAACGAACTTATAGTCCGAGCACAAGGATTTAGCTGGCTAGCGCAACAGAGCAAATATCACAAGACAGTGCGCAAGAACGTTATTTATGAATTGTGTATAAGCACAACAAGCAACACTAACAATTCAGGTAGCAGGAAAGAAGTACAAAGGAGGACGGGATTGTGGAAGACCGTTAGAACGATTAAATCCAATTGTATCTTCAGTAGAGCAATAAAATAGTTGTATGCTAGTGATTTACCTAGGCAGGTTAACTAATTTTAAGTACTGGCATAATTTTCTTGAACAATATTAACTTGTATTCAGAATTAAGCCCTTAAAGTTGAAAATCGGATATGTAAAGGTATTTCATATCTAATACATATTCCATAGCGTTACGAAATCTCATTAGGTAAAAGTGACCATAATATTTAAGTTGTGATATTGGGGGACACTTTTAAGATAGCTAATTTAAACCCAATCTAGCCCAAGTTTTTTTTATAAAAACCACATATCCATATATCTGCAAAATGAAATTACCAAACTGTCAAATACATAATAATACACAGGTAATATACCTATAACTCATAATAAATATGTACGTATTTGTTGTGTTATGTAACATAAAATAAATAAACATCTTTACATTCAACATAAAATTAAAAGTTTCGATTGCCGTAATAATAAAGTATAGGTAACAATCTTGAGAAACTGGTTACATAAATATCCAAATAAATAAAAAAACTCTACGTGTACTTTTCTGAGCTGAAAACTTACAAAAAATTCATTATTACTCTTTACCTTAGTAAAAAACTTAATGGCTATTTTAATTTTATAATGCCGTGAGCGTTAGCACTTCTAATTGAGATTTTTCTACTGTACACGGTTTATTTACTTGTGTAAAAAATTATTATGGTCTGGCCAACAATGGACAATAATAAGAACGGGTATGCCAATATTGAATGGGGGGGTTTTGGGGAACAAACCTGGGGGACACCGTCCAAAAAGGAAGGACAATCCCTCGTAATAGTAGATATCTTTGCCGCGAAAATATTTGTACAAGCCACGAGGTCCTGCTTCTGCGCCCTTCGACTGGTTTGCCGGCGACGCCATGCGTCGTCCACGTGACTCCCCAGCGTCGCCGACTTGTGACGCCCCCTCGCGGACTATACATCAATTTCCCAGTTACTTCGATTCTCTCCGCAAGCGGCACACGGAAATTCAACGTTGCTGCATTATGTCATTCCCATCAAATAAGGGAATCCATTTAGATGAACTTTCAATGAGCCAGCTGGAAATTTCCCACTAAAACGTCTACCGAACAACTAACAAATGACAATTTTAAAAGATGCTCGTCTAAAAGTGGTGTTTTCTTTAGTAACTAGCTCGATAATATTTTTAGGAATATGGATAGTCACCTCACACATAGGTATTGAAGATGTAAAGTAATTCTAAAGTTTATAAGTAGAAGCAGAATCAGAAAATTCTTACAGTGTAGAAATATTATATTTAGTTTATCCCATATTTAGTTTATGCTTAATGATTTATTTGTAAAGTTTACTCAAAGAAATGCCGTGTTTACGACTTCATCGGGTATTTGACTTTCATTAATTTTTATGAAGGTCCAACCCGAGGTCCACCCGCAAACTGGAATTCCATCCCCTAATAAATAGTCTCAAAGACGTGCTCTCAATGTTGGTCCAGGCATGWTTTCAGTAATTTTATACTTAACTGTAAAGGATCAAGATCATAATAATTCGCTCATTTGTATTATGTATTTTTATAACTTCACTGTGCTCTATTTTTAATTATTGACAGTTGCTTAACGTACAAATTAATTATAACTTAAAATAACCTCCTTACATTTAATAATCGTTTCTAATTATTAATACTTTAAGAAAGCCTTAAACTGATCACTATAATATAAAATTAATAATTAAATACTTATAAAAGATTTATTTATTAAGTGCCATCTTTATCAAATTGAAAACATCATGGAAATACCCACTACAATTAATAATCTTCTACCTAAGTTCCAGGAAGGTGCTATTTATTATATATTTATATATATTATATGGATATGTAAACACAGTTTTCTAAAAATTTGTTTTTAATCGGTTTCTCAGGTAAACTGTTCTATATAATTTCCCTATCAGGAATGACAAGACCATTTTTTTTTCAAAATGTACGAATTACGGTTACACCAATAAAAATTAAAATAAATGGTAGACGTAATTACGTAACGCTTCATCTGTATCCGTAGATAATTTTAAATACAGTTTCGATGACTTAAATTTATTTGAAGAACTGTTCCTTTGAGATCTGTTTAATTAATTACTTTCTAGGTAATTATACTTGTAAAGATTAAAGAAAAAACCTGATTGTAGCATAAAACTCTTGCATACGTGTTTTAATGGAAATAGCATGCCATCGTCAACTTTAAAGATGGACCTTAGTGCTTTTCGCACCATTTTATTACTATATACAAAAGAAAACTATTTTTAATGTATAAAAGTGTTAAGTACAATTTGTTGTTTTTTCACAAATCTAGTATCTACTATTTCAGCCTCAGTATTTAACAAAAACAAATGTCCATTAATAAACGTATGTTCGTATTTGTAGCGTTAGAAAAGAACTGAAGAACTTGACATAAAGGCTAATTAATTTTATTTAACTTTTACAATTTAGGAAATCTTTTCAATATACCTACATTTTTTGAACAGTTAAATTATAAAGTAATATTTTAAACACACGATTAGCATATTAATTTTAAACAGCAGCATTCTATGTACAGCTTTAACGTAGTACCTCTTAAGCAGTAAATTGGTATTTAAAAAGATAGGTTACCAGATACCTGGCACGAACGATGCGCATAGTTACATCATTAGCATATCGATTAAATCATTTTGTTGGCGTTAATCTCCTTAATAAGTAAGGAAATTAAAGCTTAGGCGTCACTCACGCAAAAGGAAGTCTGGTGATAGTAATATTAATTATTTGAACGGAAAATGTTTATTTCACATGTCAGATAAGAAGAAAGATAATTGAAGGTCATTAAATATTCGAGCGAGCTTTGACTAGCTTTGGTTGTTTAAAACTTTGTTGAATCTAACGTTTATTAAAACTAGAAAAATATTAATACCTAGCTTACAATAAATGATATGATATTTACTGTTTTATAATTTTTAATAATACGATATTGTACGAGGGTTAGTGTTTTCATAATATGGAACAAATGCTTTTTTCAAAAAAGAAGGCGCTCAAATTTTTATCAAAGACAACCTTTAAAAATGTCTAACACAAGTTCAAACATTTCTTTTAAGTAAATAAACAAATTAAGAAGAAAGCTATGCGTCATAGAAATAAGGTGCCAACCTGATCAAACTTAAACTTATTGATTAAAAAAGACCGGAATACTGGATATACAGGACTGTGCAACGACAAACGCTTTCAGCAGTCAAACTGTTAAACTAATACTTTTTCCGAAAGACGCTGGAAATTTCTATCGATTATTTTATTTAACGATTATAATAATATTTTCCCGTGTAAAGTGTCAAAATAAAAAATGTGTTCGGTTAGATATGAATGTTCAAATATTCAGATTTATCTATTTATTGTCACTTAATAGTATGTGATAATCCCGGCAAGATAAAGGATATAGTTGCAAAGATAATGAGAAAATTGGTAGTCGAAGTAAAAAACAGGATTATGAATAAGTACAGATAGGACCCGTAAGGAATATTGGAAATAGAATTAGAGGAGGTAGAGCTATGAAAATAGAGAGGTTGGGTAGCTTCATATATTTGGAAATATTAATTAAAGAGAAGGTAGTTTGGTGAAGGAGGGGGAAGGATAGTAAAAAGTGATAAATGTGCAGGGAGTTAAACATTTATTTGAAGTTGCGGATACATACAAATCGCAGATACGCGAACGGAAAATGCTTAGGAAAATATATAGATAATATATATATAACAACATTGAATTACAGGATATATACGGAAATAAGTCAATAACGCAGTTTATAAAAGCGCAACCAATACGGTAGTTAGGACATGTAGAAAGAAGGGCGGAGGACCGAATGGTCAAGAAAGTGTTGTGTTTGGGAATAATGGCAAGAAGACAAAGCCGACCAAAGACATGGTGGTTAAGTGCAATGTTAAAAGACTTGGAAGAAAAAGGTGTAAGAAATTGGAAAGTGAAGGCTAGAAATAGAGAACAATGCAGACAAATTGTAAAGCTATGGGCCTGAAAGGCCTGTTAACCCTATATGTAATAATAGCACGTATGTGTTTTTTCAAAGGGGTCCCTACTTTTCTTTTTGATCTGACTGTAACATCTGCCACAAGAACAAGTAATTTTGTAATATTTGGTACATAATTTTATGTTAAATTTATTATATGTTTTATGAACAAACAAAGTGTCATGATTTTCAAGTATTCTCTTTAATTAAATCTACTTTGAGAAAACGTGCTTAAAGTTACATCCGCATTGTTTAATTTTTTTCCGCAAGACCTTGTACATAAAACGGATATAACTTCTACTTACCTTCTGAGATTAAGGATTTATTTGAAATAGGTGAACTCTTTTCTTAAAACTGACCAAATATTCATATTACTATAACTTTTATAAGTTAGCCCTGATTTAGGTAAGATGATGATACATTTCTTACCGTAGTCATTTTTCGACTGAAATGCGTGGGCTCCAACGAATAACGTTCCTATAAAAAGACTATTTTTTTGTATATGAGTGCGATGTTGTGGCATGTAAATAGATGTCCGTCTGTATAGGTTTTCTGTATACTTTGTGTCCTAAAAAGCCAATTGTATACGAGGGTGAATGCCTTCAACGTCTATAATGTAAGATATGTTTTCGGAAAGATCGGTGTCTCTTTGAAACACTGACAAAAAATATCAGTCTGACGTTTCGAGTACGCCTATCTTTGACAAATATTACAGGCGTAATCGAAATGTCAGACTAATAATGTTTTCCTTGTATGGTTGGATATCCAAGAAATGCAAGCTTTCTAACTTCATTTTATCATAAATTTGACTATTTAGCATCCTTTAAGTTAATTTTATAATAGAGATCCTTCTAGCTTCTAGGTATGGATGCTTTTGTAAATAAAGAAATCACATCAAAACCAACAGGTATATCATCAGTTTTGCAAATACGTCAACAAAATGTGTTTTTCCACAAAATTTGCAGAAGGGATGGTCATCCTATTCACGCGAGAAAAATTAATTTTAAGGATTTTTGACAAAACATTCAAATTTGGTACCTTGCAGTCAGAAATAATTAAACGTAACATTTCTCATTTGAAAAATGTGAAGTAATTAATGTTCATTTAGTAATTTTTGGGGCAGGATCTCGAATAAGCTTTTTTATACGTTTGTTCATTCAATAATTCATTAGAGTCTCATAATCTATTCTATCTAAGATTATTTTTTATTTATTTATCTAAAATGTTATCAGAAATTATCGTTGCTTAATTGATTAGCTGCAGTAACTGTGATACTTATCTCTGTTAGAGTTCTTATGAACCTTTTTTTCCTTAGATACCACGTTAGGTTTCTCTGCTGAGAGTTGAAAGAGAGGAATCTGTTAAAAAAAGTTTTATGGGGATAACAAAAATTTAGAAACAGAAATTTAGTTGTTTGTTGGAGGCGCATTTGTTAATATTTCGAAATGAAATAATTTGCCCATAAATCTCTTTGGAATGCTGGATGTTTAAACATATTCAATGTATGACATGTTGTTTTCCGGGCTGGTTCCCACGTTGGTTATTAGACCTTGACGTTTCGACACTCATGTCGGTGTCTTCCTCAGAAGTAGCTCTGAAACTTCAATGTACTAAATGTTTGATCAATCAGATAATTTACTTACCTACATTCAAGGTCACACCTCTTTGACATTTTCACACTAAAAGAAATTAAGTAACTACTTCATGGATATCTGTTAAAAATTATTTGCCATGTAAAACTGCCTATTATATCATAGCTCAACAACAAAACACTAACAAAAAA
Source organism: Rhyzopertha dominica (assembly GCA_025024175.1). Classification (NCBI taxonomy): domain Eukaryota; kingdom Metazoa; phylum Arthropoda; class Insecta; order Coleoptera; family Bostrichidae; genus Rhyzopertha; species Rhyzopertha dominica. The sequence goes on from QCXZ01000003.1 coordinate 33,072,757, forward strand.
ACGACGTTAAATGTACTCGGTATTTATCGTATGTACACCGAAAATGATTATTGTAAATCATTAGAGAAGGCAAATAAAATCAAGAAGTAAGACATTACATATTCACTACTGCCTACTTTTCCAACTGGTAAATAATACAGGTGCTCATAGTTTAAAAATCTTGGAGTTTTGTGAATTGTGCACTTAATGCTCAAGGCTGATACAAATGATGTTGGGCAGAAACTAATGGCAGACATCGTCACCGTGCCTATGATAATATGCATTATAATTAAAAGACATTTATAAATGACGAGCCCGCGCATGTTATTTATCCAGCGCCGCGTGAATCATCCGTTTTTCCAATTAGTGCGTCACAAGAACTAGGCGTACAAAGAGCGCCAACGGTTTTCAGCAGATAAACTCGTATTTTATCTAAGTGAGGTTGTTGGACCAAACCGCACGATTAAGACGAAAAACGTGCAGTTCAACATAAATCAAGTGGGTGGCGCTTTTATAAGGAACCCGCCATTAGCGGAATTGTTTGATGAGCATTGTCTCCTCGTTATCAGCATGTTCAATTCCTTGTCGTTGTGTTTTGCAACTCTTGAACCTTATTATAACAATAGTTAATTTCTTTTTGTTAGTTATGCCTTATGTACTGAAGTAAATAAAGTCATTATATTACTTCTATTAGTCTTTGAATGTCAACTGTACGACTAAGAATAGCATTACTTTTGTATTGTAACAAAAACAGGCAATGAAAAGGAATACACAGAACTATAGGGAGATTAATGGAAGTTTGAATTAATGATATACTTTAACATAAAAAGAAAAGACAACATACTTCAGAAGAGGAACTAGAATCCAGAAGGTGAAAGCTGAGAGTGATTATTCAGGACTTGGAAATGTGCTGAAAGTAATGATGTGCCAAATTAAATCTATCATTACTTTCGCCTCAACAATGCAAACTGGGGACAACACGACGAACACTAAAATTGAACCAGCATACGGTAGGCAATTCTACCGCTCCATGATATACCGCCGGGCCAGCTACGTCTACGCTGGGTTGGACGGGTGACACGCTTGTTGCTAGTGGGCTCCTTCGAAACGCATATTACCGGAAGCTGAGGATTCGAATGGGAAGGTTGCAGGGTGCAACCAACCAGTGAATGCTTTCCTTAGATATTTTTGTTTTTGATGTCGGCTTCGCTCGACTGTGTTATTCTTCTTCATTTAATATAACTATTAGCAGAAATGGTCAATATTATTATTATTATTATTTTGAAAATATTGTAGTGACATTAAGTATGGTACTACATTCATTTAGACCTTTAGGAATATGAATATAAATTTTTTACATGATCAACATTGAAACTAACTGAAGAATTACTCAATTAATAAATTGTCTGGATCGAGAAAAATCGGCAATGCACTGCACCTAGTGTAAATTTGGGGTGCTTCTAAATATTAAACGTTATACATACTTTTATACAACTTTAGTGAATTTATTCAGGGACGTTTAATATTCCCACTTCTTATTTGTATAGATAAAATATATTCTGGGTTATAAAAAATCTTTTTTTTTAGAATTTTTAGTGCAGTATTTTTAACTGTGTTGCTACTGGACCATAATAATAAACTATCAATAACCACGTCAGCTGTTTTAATTTTTTATTACTTGCACTTTTTATTGTTAAGTAGGTATTAAACTATTAATCTTATACGTCATTAATGAATTGATTAGCTTACGATGTACATAAATGCAACTGGCACTGATCAGCTTTTTTTGAACATCCAGGTCGGGGACTGGTACCATTCGCGAAATACTAATTTTTTTGACTAGTAAGCGTAACTTGATGTACTATTTCGTACTAAGAAGGTTGTATTTTTTGTTATACCGCCTAGGAGAGTAACCGAAATTAGTTTCCAAAATTGCACATACAGGCTATTTCCTCAGTACTGCAGATAAATATTTGCTTCCAGCTGCCGATATCGGCATTATAGAAATGAATTCTGGCATTGAGTTTTTTTTGCAGTTGATTGTAAATGTACCTGATCACGTACTTCGATAGCGCTTGACACAGTTAAAACTAGCGAGAGATTACCTGCAGTTTCGATAACGTGTTACCAGGCAGTAGAAGTACGACTACCAGAAAGTGCTGAACTAACAGAATGTATAATGCACTCTCAGAAAAGTTGTACTACTCGAAGGTTATGCGGAGTTATAAGCAGCACCAGTAAGCAAAAATTAATCAAAACACATGTATATGGGTGTATGAAGCAAGCCTTAATCAAACTGGACATGCATCATCATACGCAGCACCGCAAATCATTGACCCTGTTGGCAGCACCTAGTAACCCTACCTAAAAAAAAGCTGTCTGGCCAAGCCTACAGACCATACGGTACCATCTAGCGAAAACCGAGGCCAGTACGATGCTTAGGAGCCAAGATCTCACTGTCCTCGGACGGAAGGTAAAACTTGTTCACTTAGTGACGGATGGCTGCAAATATTTTTTAAAAGCCGCTATGGCATAAGATTTCTCAAAACTAGAGGAGAAAAATGATTATCCTAACCAGAATTAGTTAATTCCTTTAAACAAGGATTATCCGGAATTACGTAGGAATTAAATGTCATCATCAAATATATAATGAAACCGGATTATTCTGTAAACTTTTCGCTAAGAAGACAGCTCCAAAATAGAAAATTTCTAAACAAAGGTTAATATAATCAGGATGCACAAATGCTATAGGCTAACACAAATTAAAGCCGGTTATCACTGCACCTGTGGTAAGTGAATACTGTACATACATTTAGACATTCCTATGCAAAATAAATTAATAGATTTATATGTTTACAGATAAAGAAGGTTTTTAAAATCTCAGGATTACCTCCAAAAGTCATTATTCTATTTGACAATAAAAAATACAAAAACGGCTAGTGCAATGATATTCCTAATGTATGTACAGGGTGTCCCATTTTCGTTGTAATTGTAGGGTATCTCGGTAACTATTAATGCTAGAGCGTTGTAGTTTCGACATTACTGTATTACTTTTTTGTTGTGAGTTGAGATATACCATCGCCATTATTGTATCGTCTTTTGTTTTAAAGCCATAGTCAACTTTTGAAAAAGGTAACGTTTCTTCAGTTTTCAATATCTTAATTGGCTATGTAGATACAAAAACTGTAGAGACATTTTTTATAGATATTTTTATTATGAATCCAGTGGCGTACTCATAATTTCTTTAGGGGTCACATTTTACAGTAATAACACAAACTTACATTTTTTAAATGGAAACCATTGTTGGCTTTGCTATGGTTGAAAGATTCTGATTAAGAAAATGTATACGTTGTTAGATTTATTTTTTAATTTTGGTATTATTTTAATTTTTGTAATAATTTTATGTGATTTTACGTTTTCTTGTCAAAGTGGATGTAAATAGTTGACGATAAACAATGCATAGGTACTTATCTCCAAATAAACAATCATTTTCATTAGTTAGATGGCCTTCTAGATTAGCAATACAAAATCTGCATGAGAGCTTTTAGTAGTGTTATGTATGTATTCAGATATGCATATATTATTTTTAATGGATTAAAATTTTTACTTAATAATATAAATTATAATGTTTTCTTATTCCATAGCATCAGGATGTAAACGTAAAATCTGATTAAATAAAAAAAATGTGAATAATTTCAAAATTAGCAAAAATAAACTTGACAATGTATACATATTTTTAATCAGAAAAAATATATCTTTTTAACCATAACAAAGCCAACTATGGTTTCTATTTAAAAATGCAAGTTTGTGTTATATCTCTAAAATGTGACCCCCTAAAAAAATTCTGAGTACTCCACTGAATTTAGAATAAAATATCTATAAAAAAGTCTTCACAGTTTTTTTGTATCTGCATAGCTGATCGAGATATTGAGAACTGAAGAAATGGTACATTTTTCAAGAGGTTGGCCATGGCTGTAAAACAAAAAGACGATACAATAATGGCGATGATATATCTCAACTCACAACAAAAAAGTAATACAGTAATGTTGAAACCGCAACGCTCTATCATTAGTAGTGACCGAGATACCCTAAAATTACAACGAAAATGGGACACTCTGTACAGCCGCACCACTAGATCAGCACATTTTATAATTAACGAAGCTGTACTATAGGAAAAGTCTTCTAAGTTACATTATATATAAAAGTAACATATGAAAGTTTTGACAATAATGGATCCCATATTGCGTCTAACTGCTGTTTGGGAGAAAATAATCCCTACTGTACAACAACATTTTAAAGTGCAATGAAGAGAAGAAATATCGTATTCAACTATAGGAAATTATGAAGAAATTAAAAACAGTAACGAGTACAACTACCGTACTTAATGAAATAAGTCCTGGTAAATACCTAGAGATATTGACGCGTGGAACGAAGATAACCCGCAGTAGATCAAACAGTCTGGGCCGAAAAAAATTCTTTTGATGTGCAAAGGGTTTTGTCACTTCATACTGTATATGAAGAGGCAGACTTTCTCAACGCAAATCAGAATAAAATTACAGATTTTTATAAAAAGTAAGACATTTTTGTACTGCATATTTATTTGATTGTTTTTTTAATATAGTAATTATATATGTAATTTTTTTCTTCTTTGCTGGTTTACTCCAAAATATTAAAACTATATTCTTTTATGCGACGTTTCGGTGGGATAATTTTCCACCTTTTTCAAGCTTTTATTATTTTTTCTACTTTTATAATACAATTCTGAAATTATAAAACATATATCTTGATAATGAATACTATAAAAATGATAAATGATAGAATATAAATTTAATTATAATAATTTATCTTACCTGTATTATATGTATCATATTCTGTTGTGGTTATTAAAATAATTTTATGCTTTTATTTCTTTTTTGGTTTATTTTTGATTTTGTCAGTGTCACTGTCATGTATTTAATTGAAATTTTTGTATGTTGTTTTTTAGTACACTTTCCAAATTTTGAATTTATCGTTTTATTTGGTGGGTTATTTATCTGTTAATTTTAATTATTATTAGATAATATTGTGGTATATACTACTAAGTCCTTGTATATCATTTCTGTTATTTACTGTTTTATTTATGTTTTTTTTGTATGTGTATCATTTCTAGTAATAATCTTTTCTGTGCGTTTTTCTGTTGTTATTATTTTTGTATTATCGTAGTTGAAATGATGTTGTTTTTCTATTTCATGTTTTCTTAGAGCAGTTTGTTGTTTGTTATTGTAATTTTTATGTTACTTAATTCTTTCTTTTAAATATTGTTTTGTTTGTCCAACGTAAATTTTGTCGCAGTTGTTACATGGAATTTTATAAATAGTATGATGTCATTAGTCTCTTTTGCTGTTTTTGTTTTTAGTTTGGTCAAAAATTGTTTTGTTGTATTTATTGGTTTATGTGAAATTGTAATGTTGTGTGCGTTTGCAGTATGTGTTGAATCTTTTGGGATAGATTTTGGAATATTAAGGTACAGATATGTATGTGTTATTTTTTATAGGATGTTGTTTTAATTTGTGTTTGTTATATATATTTATTATGATTGATTTTGTTATACTTTTATTAATTTTATTGGGTAATTGTTTTGTGTTAGGAAATATTGTGCTTTTTTTTATAATGTTTGGTCTATGTTTTGGATGAGTTAATATTATAGCTCTTTTTATAATGTTTTTGATACGATAATACAAAAATAATAACAACAGAAAAACACACACAGAAAAGATTATTACTAGAAATGATACACATACAAAAAAACATAAATAAAACAGTAATAACAGAAATGATATACAAGGACTTAGTAGTATATACCACAATATTATCTAATAATAATTAAAATTAACAGATAAATAACCCACCAAATAAAACGATAAATTCAAAATTTGGAAACAGTGTATAAAAACAACTACAAAAATTTCAATTAAATACATGACAGTGACACTGACAAAATCAAAAATTAAACCAAAAAAGAAATAAAAGCATAAAATTATTTTAATAACCACAACAGAATATGATACATATAATACAGGTAAATAAATTATTATAATTAATTTATATTCTATCATTTTTTTTTATAGTATTTCATTATCAAAGATATGTGTTTTATAATTTCAGAATTGTATTATAAAGTAGAAAAAATAATAAAAGCTTGAAAAAGGTGGAAAATTTCCACCGAAACGTCGCATAAAAGAATATAGTTTTAATATTTGGAGTAAACCAGCAAAAGAAGAAAAAAATACATATATATATAAAAAAATAACTCCAACAAAATAAAAGAAGATACAATATAGTAATTATGTTCTTTCATTTTCTTCAGTACTTCAATGTTGTGAACACCCCCTAGAATATGAATAGCACTGTCATTTGGCGTTCAACCAAAAAACCCTGCATACAAAATTTTATGAAATCATTACGATATGATTCAAATTGTTAAAGAAAATGCAATTTAAATTTTTAATTTTGCAACCCTCTATTTCGGTTAATATCAACTTTGTTCTAAGTTAATTTGCAGTTCGTTATTTCCCATTGCCAACGAATAACTCAGTATATTTTACATGATTAGGCGTGATAAAAAACGTAAAGCTGTCACAAACCAGCCAATTCCGTACATATATCTATTTAATTGCAGTGGATACAGATTTGCCTAGACACACTATTAGTCTTAGGTATGTAATAACACTTTTTGAGAATGTCTAGCCTTGGAAACTTTGTTGTCGAACTAAAACGCTTCCACCTGATGTACTACTTTGAAAAGGCACCGCACATCCAAATATGTATCATTTAATGCCGGTATTGTTATACTTCTAACAAAACAAGGTTAAACGTATGCCCTATATTTTATTCAGTCGAGTTATTCATTACGTGTGTCACATGTACACCCACCTCAATTGCCTGAATGGGATGAGACTATTGTTAAAAACGCAGTATGTAATTTGAAGAGGCTTAGAATATGGGGAAAGCTGGGAGCGAGGTCGTAGTTTGCTTTAGAGAAACTAAACTGATGTGGGACGCATTCCATACGGCCGCGCGTGCTGTGGCTACGCCTTAACGTACTGCTGCGGTTGTGAAATGTTTTACCTTATTATACCTACTCGTGCAAGTACCCACTTGTAGTAGAAGACACCTTCTGCTTTTCGTAGTTTGTTCTGAATTAAATATAAGTATTGTTCAATGCTTGCCACAAATCCCTTTAGCAGATATGTAGTACAGCGCAGCTGATTTTTTTTCTTAGTATTTTATGTACTCTTACAAATTTGAATCGCTTTTGCCAACTATGAATACGAAATAACTAGCAAACTATTTTTGTGTTTATTAGGTTCTTTATCGAGCATCGGGTATATTCCCACATTTTTAAGAACAGTTTTGATGTATTTATCGTTGACGTGACTCTCGATTTTTGTGAAAGTTAACAATTTGTCTAAATATAATCTATCTTCTAGAAGATATTTTGAGTTTTTCGAGAAAAACTTTAAAGTCAGTATATGTGTACCAAACAAAAGTATCGCAGAAGAGCAAAAAAAAATAAGAATTGTACCTACTAATTGATTTCCTGGTGTATAATCTTTGTAAAATATTTTGCAAATTGTCTAACAGAACTCCTCCGCAGTAAAATTGCCAGACTGGGTATAAGCAGCTGTCTGCATCATCTTCTCGTTTTGCTGGAATAACTTTAATAACTGACGACACAAGAACATTGCTATTTGTAAAGTTCTGATAGGTTTAGCCTAGTTAGTTT
>QCXZ01000003.1:33080600-33101156 GCA_025024175.1 Rhyzopertha dominica
TGCATTATGTCATTCCCATCAAATAAGGGAATCCATTTAGATGAACTTTCAATGAGCCAGCTGGAAATTTCCCACTAAAACGTCTACCGAACAACTAACAAATGACAATTTTAAAAGATGCTCGTCTAAAAGTGGTGTTTTCTTTAGTAAACTAGCTCGATATATTTTTCAGGAATATGGATAGTCACCTCACACATAGGTATTGAAGATGTAGAAGTAATTCTAAAGTTTATAAGTAGAAGCAGAATCAGAAAATTCTTACAGTGTAAGAAATATTATATTTAGTTTATTCCCATATTAGTTTATGCTTAATGATTTATTTGTAAAGTTTACTCAAAGAAATGCCGTGTTTACGACTTCATCGGGTATTTGACTTTTCATTAATTTTTATGAAGGCTCCAACCCAGAGGTCCACCCGCAAACTGGAATTCCATCCCCTATAAAATAGTCTCAAAGACGTGCTCTGCAATGTTGGTCCAGGCATGTTTTCAGTAATTTTGATACTTAACTGTAAAGGATCAAGATCATAATTCGCTCAATTTGTATTATGTATTTTTATAATTTCACTGTGCTCTATTTTTAATTATGACAGTTGCTTAACGTACAAATTAATTTATAACTTAAAATAACTCCTTACATTTAATAATCGTTTCTAATTATTAATACTTTAAGAAAGCCTTAAACTGATCACTAAATATAAAATTAATAATTAAATACTTATAAAAGATTTATTTATTAAGTGCCATCCTTATCAAATTGAAAACATCATGGAAATACCCACTTACATTAATAATCTTCTACCTAAGTTCCAGGAAGGTGCTAATTTATTATATATTATATATATTATATGGATATGTAAACACAGTTTTCTAAAAATTTGTTTTTAATCGGTTTCTCAAGGTAAACTGTTCTATATAATTTCCCTATCAGGAATGACAAGACCCATTTTTTTTTCAAAATGTACGTAATTACGGTTACACCAATAAAAATTAAAATAAATGGTAGACGTAATTACGTAACGCTTCATCTGTATCCGTAGATAATTTTAAATACAGTTTTCGATGACTTAAATTTATTTGAAGAACTGTTCCTTTGAGATCTGTTTAATTAATTACTTTCTAGGTAATTATACTTGTAAAGATTAAAGAAAAAACCTGATTGTAGCATAAAACTCTTGCATACGTGTTTTAATGAAATAGCATGCCATCGTCAACTTTAAAGATGGACCTTAGTGCTTTTCGCACCATTTTATTACTATATACAAAAGAAAACATTTTTAATGTATAAAAGTGTTAAGTACAATTTGTTGTTTTTTCACAAATCTAGTATCTACTATTTCAGCCTCAGTATTTAACAAAAACAAATGTCCATTAATAAACGTATGTTCGTATTTGTAGCGTTAGAAAAGAACTGAAGAACTTGACATAAAGGCTAATTAATTTTATTTAACTTTTACAATTTAGGAAATCTTTTCAATATACCTACATTTTTTGAAACAGTTAAATTATAAGTAATATTTAAACACACGATTAGCATATTAATTTTAAAACAGCAGCATTCTATGTACAGCTTTAACGTAGTACCTCTTAAGCAGTAAATTGGTATTTAAAAAGATAGGTTACCAGATACCTGGCACGAACGATGCGCATAGTTACATCATTAGCATATCGATTAAATCATTTTGTTGGCGTTAATCTCCTTAATAAGTAAGGAAATTAAAGCTTAGGCGTCACTCACGCAAAAGGAAGTCTGGTGATAGTAATATTAATTATTTGAACGGAAAATGTTTATTTCACATGTCAGATAAGAAGAAAGATAATTGAAGGTCATTAAATATTCGAGCGAGCTTTGACTAGCTTTGGTTGTTTAAAACTTTGTTGAATCTAACGTTTATTAAAACTAGAAAAATATTAATACCTAGCTTACAATAAATGATATGATATTTACTGTTTTATTAATTTTTAATAATACGATATTGTACGAGGGTTAGTGTTTTCATAATATGGAACAAATGCTTTTTCAAAAAAGGAAGGCGCTCAAATTTTTATCAAAGACCAACCTTTAAAATGTCTAACACAAGTTCAAACATTTCTTTTAAGTAAATAAACAAATTAAGAAGAAAGCTATGCGTCATAGAAATAAGGTGCCAACCTGATCAAACTTAAACTTATTGATTAAAAAAGACCGGAATACTGGATATACAGGACTGTGCAACGACAAACGCTTTCAGCAGTCAAACTGTTAAACTAATACTTTTTCCGAAAGACGCTGGAAATTTCTATCGATTATTTTATTTAACGATTATAATAATATTTTCCCGTGTAAAGTGTCCAAAATAAAAATGTGTTCGGTTAGATATGAATGTTCAAATATTCAGATTTATCTATTTATTGTCACTTAATAGTATGTGATAATCCCGGCAAGATAAAGGATATAGTTGCAAAGATAATGAGAAAATTGGTAGCCGAAGTAAAAAACAGGATTATGAATAAGTACAGATAGGACCCGTAAGGAATATTGGAAATAGAATTAGAGGAGGTAGAGCTATGAAAATAGAGAGGTTGGGTAGCTTCATATATTTGGAAATATTAATTAAAGAGAAGGTAGTTTGGCGAAGGAGGGGGAAGGATAGTAAAAGGTGATAAATGTGCAGGGAGTTAAACATTTATTTGAAGTTGCTGATACATACAAATCGCAGATACGCGAACGGAAAATGCTTAGGAAAATATATAGATAATATATATGATAACAACATTGAATTATAGGACATATACGGAAATAAGTCAATAACGCAGTTTATAAAAGCGCAACCAATACGGTAGTTAGGACATGTAGAAAGAAGGGCGGAGGACCGAATGATCAAGAAAGTGTTGTGTTTGGGAATAATGGCAAGAAGACAAAGCCGACCAAAGACATGGTGGTTAAGTGCAATGTTAAAGACTTGGAAGAAAAAGGTGTAAGAAATTGGAAAGTGAAGGCTAGAAATAGAGAACAATGCAGACAAATTGTAAAGCTATGGGCCTGAAAGGCTGTTAACCCTATATGTAATAATAGCACGTATGTGTTTTTTCAAAGGGGTCCCTACTTTTCTTTTTGATCTGACTGTAACATCTGCCACAAGAACAAGTAATTTTGTAATATTTGGTACATAATTTTATGTTAAATTTATTATATGTTTTATGAACAAACAAAGTGTCATGATTTTCAAGTATTCTCTTTAATTAAATCTACTTTGAGAAAACGTGCTTAAAGTTACATCCGGCATTGTTTAATTTTTTTCCGCAAGACCTTGTACATAAAACGGATATAACTTCTACTTACCTTCTGAGATTAAGGATTTATTTGAAATAGGTGAACTCTTTTCTTAAAACTGACCAAATATTCATATTACTATAACTTTTATAAGTTAGCCCTGATTTAGGTAAGGTGATGATACATTTCTTACCGTAGTCATTTTTCGACTGAAATGCGTGGGCTCCAACGAATAACGTTCCTATAAAAAGACTATTTTTTTTGTATATGAGTGCGATGTTGTGGCATGTAAATAGATGTCCGTCTGTATAGGTTTTCTGTATACTTTGMGTCCTAAAAGCCAATTGTATACGAGGGTGAATGCCTTCAACGTCTATAATGTAAGATATGTTTTCGGAAAGATCGGTGTCTCTTTGAAACACTGACAAAAAATATCAGTCTGACGTTTCGAGTACGCCTATCTTTGACAAATATTACAGGCGTAATCGAAATGTCAGACTAATAATGTTTTCCTTGTATGGTTGGATATCCAAGAAATGCAAGCTTTCTAACTTCATTTTATCATAAATTTGACTATTTAGCATCCTTTAAGTTAATTTTATAATAGAGATCCTTCCAGGTTCTAGGTATGGATGCTTTTGTAAATAAAGAAATCACATCAAAACCAACAGGTATATCATCAGTTTTGCAAATACGTCAACAAAATGTGTTTTTCCACAAAATTTGCAGAAGGGATGGTCATCCTATTCACGCGAGAAAAATTAATCTTAAGGATTTTTGACAAAACATTCAAATTTGGTACCTTGCAGTCAGAAATAATTAAACGTAACATTTCTCATTTGAAAAATGTGAAGTAATTAATGTTCATTTAGTAATTTTTGGGGCAGGATCTCGAATAAGCTTTTTTATACGTTTGTTCATTCAATAATTCATTAGAGTCTCATAATCTATTCTATCTAAGATTATTTTTTATTTATTTATCTAAAATGTTATCAGAAATTATCGTTGCTTAATTGATTAGCTGCAGTAAACTGTGATACTTATCTCTGTTAGAGTTCTTATGAACCTTTTTTTCCTTAGATACCACGTTAGGTTTCTCTGCTGAGAGTTGAAAGAGAGGAATCTGTTAAAAAAAGTTTTATGGGGATAACAAAAATTTAGAAACAGAAATTTAGTTGTTTGTTGGAGGCACATTTGTTAATATTTCGAAATGAAATAATTTGCCCATAAATCTCTTTGGAATGCTGGATGTTTAAACATATTCAATGTATGACATGTTGTTTTCCGGGCTGGTTCCCACGTTGGTTATTAGACCTTGACGATTCGACACTCATGTCGGTGTCTTCCTCAGAAGTAGCTCTGAAACTTCAATGTACTAAATGTTTGATCAATCAGATAATTTACTTACATTCAAGGTCACACCTCTTTGACATTTTCACACTAAAAGAAATTAAGTAACTACTAAATGGATATCTGTTAAAAATTATTTGCCATGTAAAACTGCCTATTATATCATAGCTCAACAACAAAACACTAACAAAAAAACGACGTTAAATGTACTCGGTATTTATCGTATGTACACCGAAAATGATTATTGTAAATCATTAGAGAAGGCAAATAAAATCAAGAAGTAAGACATTACATATTCACTACTGCCTACTTTTCCAACTGGTAAATAATACAGGTGCTCATAGTTTAAAAATCTTTGGAGTTTTGTGAATTGTGCACTTAATGCTCAAGGCTGATACAAATGATGTTGGGCAGAAACTAATGGCAGACATCGTCACCGTGCCTATGATAATATGCATTATAATTAAAAGACATTTATAAATGACGAGCCCGCGCATGTTATTTATCCAGCGCCGCGTGAATCATCCGTTTTTCCAATTAGTGCGTCACAAGAACTAGGCGTACAAAGAGCGCCAACGGTTTTCAGCAGATAAACTCGTATTTTATCTAAGTGAGGTTGTTGGACAAACCGCACGATTAAGACGAAAAACGTGCAGTTCAACATAAATCAAGTGGGTGGCGCTTTTATAAGGAACCCGCCATTAGCGGAATTGTTTGATGAGCATTGTCTCCTCGTTATCAGCATGTTCAATTCCTTGTCGTTGTGTTTTGCAACTCTTGAACCTTATTATAACAATAGTTAATTTCTTTTTGTTAGTTATGCCTTATGTACTGAAGTAAATAAAGTCATTATATTACTTCTATTAGTCTTTGAATGTCAACTGTACGACTAAGAATAGCATTACTTTTGTATTGTAACAAAAACAGGCAATGAAAAGGAATACACAGAACTATAGGGAGATTAATGGAAGTTTGAATTAATGATATACTTTAACATAAAAAGAAAAGACAACATACTTCAGAAGAGGAACTAGAATCCAGAAGGTGAAAGCTGAGAGTGATTATTCAGGACTTGGAAATGTGCTGAAAGTAATGATGTGCCAAATTAAATCTATCATTACTTTCGCCTCAACAATGCAAACTGGGGACAACACGACGAACACTAAAATTGAKCCKGCATACGGTAGGCAATTCTGCCGCTCCATGATATACCGCCGGGCCAGCTACGACTACGCTGGGTTGGACGGGTGACACGCTTGTTGCTAGTGGGCTCCTTCGAAACGCATATTACCGGAAGCTGAGGATTCGAATGGGAAGGTTGCAGGGTGCACCCAACCAGTGAATGCTTTCCTTAGATATTTTTGTTTTTGATGTCGGCTTCGCTCGACTGTGTTATTCTTTCTTCTTGTATGAGCTGCTGTTTACAGTTGTGGTGCAAATTTATAGTAGTTTCTTACTTCTTTCTGTTGTCGCGTCTATGAGTTCTTGTCCTCTCCTAAGCCTTTTTGTGTGGGGTCATTTAAAAGTGCTGAGATTCTTTTACCGCTTGCCATTGATTATTTTATAGTCCTTGATCATTTTTTTCCAAGCCAGTTCTGAACTTCCATATGTTTCGTCTAGTGACCTACAGTTTTTCTACTACTAGATACACGGAACTACTTCACTGTACAGGGTCAGATTGGCTACATTTGGCCCCATCGGCATTCGGCAATGTTATTTAACTGGGACATTTTATATTACAGTTATAATGTTGTGTAATAGAAGTACTATAATTCTATTACGTCGACCATATTATAAATAAAGTCTATGCAAGAACATTTTGCTTTGGAATAAGAGCAAACGGTAAAAAATGCAGGAAATAAAAATTAAAGTCATGTTTTTGTATACTAGAACACATTATGAATTAAACTCTCAGATGTGACGTAATTGTTCGAGTCCTGTATTTTGCTTAGTTTGCTTTTTCATGATGATAATGACATTTCCTTGAATGCGTGCAGTTTTTTATATTGGAACTTCCTGGTATGTGGACAAAATTATCGTGCTGTCATAGTGGTTCTTTCTGATGTTGCCACTATGATTCTTCTCCCCAGCTTAAGCCTCCTTGCGCGACGTCGTTTAGGAGTGCTGGAATTCTTTTGAGTTGTATTTTGGTTCTTGAACTGTTTCTTCCAAGCCGCTTCTGAACTTCCGCATGATTTGTGTAGTGTGATTACAGCTTCTTATTTTTCTTACCGGGTTTTTGTGTTTTTATTGGGGATAACGTTCTCTTCATATATTTCGTGAGCCATTGCGCTTCGTAGCGCCAAAGAGAAACACCAAAATACAAATATATTCTATTCTGCTAAAAAGGCACAGAGTGATGTTTAAATTCCGGTAAGACAAGAAACACAAATAAAAGAACTTACAAAAAAAGTTCTTGGGTAATACAGGTATCCGAATGAACGAGCGAACGCTCATTTAATATAACTATTAGCAGAAATGGTCAATATTATTATTATTATTATTTTGAAAATATTGTAGTGACATTAAGTATGGTACTACATTCATTTAGACCTTTAGGAATATGAATATAAATTTTTTACATGATCAACATTGAAACTAACTGAAGAATTACTCAATTAATAAATTGTCTGGATCGAGAAAAATCGGCAATGCACTGCACCTAGTGTAAATTTGGGGTGCTTCTAAATATTAAACGTTATACATACTTTTATACAACTTTAGTGAATTTATTCAGGGACGTTTAATATTCCCACTTCTTATTTGTATAGATAAAATATATTCTGGGTTATAAAAAATCTTTTTTTTTAGAATTTTTAGCGCAGTATTTTTAACTGTGTTTCTACTGGACCATAATAATAAACTATCAATAACACGTCAGCTGTTTTAATTTTTTATTACTTGCACTTTTTATTGTTAAGTAGGTATTAAACTATTAATCTTAGACGTCATTAATGAATTGATTAGCTTACGATGTACATAAATGCAACTGGCACTGATCAGCTTTTTTTGAACATCCAGGTCGGGGACTGGCACCATTCGCGAAATACTAATTTTTTTGACTAGTAAGCGTAACTTGATGTACTATTTCGTACTAAGAAGGTTGTATTTTTGTTATACCGCCTAGGAGAGTAACCGAAATTAGTTTCCAAAATTGCACATACAGGCTATTTCCTCAGTACTGCAGATAAATATTTGCTTCCAGCTGCCGATATCGGCATTATAGAAATGAATTCTGGCATTGAGTTTTTTTGCAGTTGATTGTAAATGTACCTGATCACGTACTTCGATAGCGCTTGACACAGTTAAAACTAGCGAGAGATTACCTGCAGTTTCGATAACGTGTTACCAGGCAGTAGAAGTACGACTACCAGAAAGTGCTGAACTAACAGAATGTATAATGCACTCTCAGAAAAGTTGTACTACTCGAAGGTTATGCGGAGTTATAAGCAGCACCAGTAAGCAAAAATTAATCAAAACACATGTATATGAATGTATGAAGCAAGCCTTAATCAAACTGGACATGCATCATCATACGCAGCACCGCAAATCATTGACCCTGTTGGCAGCACCTAGTAACCCTACCTAAAAAAAAGCTGTCTGGCCAAGCCTACAGACCATACGGTACCATCTAGCGAAAACCGAGGCCAGTACGATGCTTAGGAGCCAAGATCTCACTGTCCTCGGACGGAAGGTAAAACTTGTTCACTTAGTGACGGATGGCTGCAAATATTTTTTAAAAGCCGCTATGGCATAAGATTTCTCAAAACTAGAGGAGAAAAATGATTATCCTAACCAGAATTGGTTAACCCCTTTAAACAAGGATTATCCAGAATTACGTAGGAATTAAATGTCATCATCAAATATATAATGAAACCGGATTATTCTGTAAACTTTTCGCTAAGAAGACAGCTCCAAAATGGAAAATTTCTAAACAAAGGTTAATATAATCAGGATGCACAAATGCTATAGGCTAAAACAAATTAAAGCCGGTTATCACTGCACCTGTGGTAAGTGAATGCTGTACATACATTTAGACATTCCTATGCAAAATAAATTAATAGATTTATATGTTTACAGATAAAGAAGGTTTTTAAAATCTCAGGATTACCTCCAAAAGCCATTATTCTATTTGACAATAAAAAAATACAAAAACGGCTAGTGCAATGATATTCCTAATGTATGTACATACAGGGTGTCCCATTTTCGTTGTAATTGTAGGGTATCTCGGTAACTATTAATGCTAGAGCGTTGTGGTTTCGACATTACTTTATTACTTTTTTGGTGAGAGTTGAGATATACCATCGCCATTATTGTATCGTCTTTTGTTTTAAAGCCATAGTCAACTTTTGAAAAAGGTAACATTTCTTCAGTTTTCAATATCTTAATTGGCTATGTAGATACAAAAAAACTGTAGAGACATTTTTTATAAATATTTTTATTATGAATCCAGTGGCGAACTCATAATTTTTTTAGGGGGTCACATTTTACAGATATAACACAAACTTACATTTTTTAAATGAAAACTATTGTTGGCTTTGCTATGGTTGAAAAGATCTAGTTTTTCTGATTAAGAAAATGTATACGTTGTTAGATTTATTTTTAATTTTGGTATTATTTTAATTTTTGTAATAATTTTATGTGATTTTACATTTTCTTGTCAAAGTGGATGTAAATAGTTGACGATAAACAATGCATAGGTACTTATCTCCAAATAAACAATCATTTTCATTAGTTACATGGCCTTCTACATTACCAATAAAAAAAACTGCATGAGAGCTTTTAGTAGTGTTATGTATGTATTCAGATATGCATATATTATTTTTGATGGATTAAAATTTTTACTTAATTTTTCTTATTCCATAGCATCAGGATGTAAACGTAAAATCTGATTAAATAAAAAAAATGTGAATAATTTCAAAATTAGAAAAAATAAACTTGACAATGTATACATATTTTTAATCAGAAAAAATAGATATTTTTAACCATAACAAAGCCAACTATGGTTTCCATTTAAAAATGCAAGTTTGTGTTATATCTCTAAAATGTGACCCCCTAAAAAAATTCTGAGTACTCCACTGAATTTAGAATAAAAGTATCTATAAAAAAGTCTTCACAGTTTTTTTTGTATCTGCATAGCTGATCGAGATATTGAGAACTGAAGAAATGATACATTTTTCAAGAGTTGGCCATGGTTGTAAAACAAAAGACGATACAATAATGGCGATGATATATCTCAACTCACAACAAAAAAGTAATACAGTAATGTTGAAACCGCAACGCTCTATCATTAGTAGTGACCGAGATATCCTAAAATTACAACGAAAATGGGACACTCTGTACAGCTGCACCACTAGATCAGCACATTTTATAATTAACGAAGCTGTACTATAGGAAAAGTCTTCTAAGTTACATTATATATAAAAGTAACATATGAAAGTTTTGACAATAATGGATCCCATATTGCGTCTAACTGCTGCTTGGGAGAAAATAATTCCTACTGTACAACATTTTAAAGTGCAATGAAGAGAAGAAATATCGTATTCAACTATAGGAAATTATGAAGAAAATTAAAAACAGTAACGAGTACAACTACCGTACTTAATGAAATAAGTCCTGGTAATACCTAGAGATATTGACGCGTGGAACGAAGATAACCCGCAGTTAGATCAACAGTCTGGGCCGAAAAAAATTATTTTGATGTGCAAAGGGTTTTGTCACTTCATACTGTATATGAAGAGGCAGACTTTCTCAACGCAAATCAGAATAAAATTACAGATTTTTARAAAAAGTAAGACATTTTTGTACTGCATATTTATTTGATTGTTTTTTTTAATATAGTAATTATATATGTATTTTTTCTTCTTTTGCTGGTTTACTCCAAATATTAAAACTATATTCTTTTATGCGACGTTTCGGTGGATAATTTTCCACCTTTTTCAAGCTTTTATTATTTTTTCTACTTTATAATACAATTCTGAAATTATAAAACATATATCTTTGATAATGAAATACTATAAAAAATGATAGAATATAAATTAATTATAATAATTTATTTACCTGTATTATATGTATCATATTCTGTTGTGGTTATTAAAATAATTTTATGCTTTTATTTCTTTTTTGGTTTATTTTTGATTTTGTCAGTGTCACTGTCATGTATTTAATTGAAATTTTTGTAGTTGTTTTTATACACTGTTTCCAAATTTTGAATTTATCGTTTTATTTGGTGGGTTATTTATCTGTTAATTTTAATTATTATTACTATTAAGTCCTTGTATATCATTTCTGTTATTTACTGTTTTATTTATGTTTTTTTGTATGTGTATCATTTCTAGTAATAATCTTTTCTGTGTGTGTTTTTCTGTTGTTATTATTTTTGTATTATCGTAGTTGAAATGATGTTGTTTTTCTATTTCATGTTTTCTTAGAGCAGTTTGTTGATTGTTATTGTAATTTTTATGTTGCTTAATTCTTTCTTTTAAATATTGTTTTGTTTGTCCAACGTAAATTTTGTCGCAGTTGTTACATGGAATTTTATAAATAGTATGTGTCATTAGTTCTTTTGCTGTTTTTGTTTTTAGTTTGGGTAAAAAATTGTTTTGTTGTATTTATTGATTTATGTGAAATTGTAATGTTGTGTGGTTTGAGTATGTGTTGAATCTTTTGGGATAATTTTGGAATATAAGGTACAGATATGTATGTGTTATTTTTTATAGGATGTTGTTTTAATTTATGTTTGTTATATATATTTATTATGATTGATTTTGTTATATTTTTTATTAGTTTTATTGGGTAATTATTTTGTGTTAGGAAATATTGTGCTTTTTTTATAACGTTTGGTCTATGTTTTGGATGAGTTAATATTATAGCTCTTTTTATAATGTTTTTGATACGATAATACAAAAATAATAACAACAGAAAAACACACACAGAAAAGATTATTACTAGAAATGATACACATACAAAAAAACATAAATAAAACAGTAAATAACAGAAATGATATACAAGGACGTAGTAGTATATACCACAATAATATCTAATAATAATTAAAATTAACAGATAAATAACCCACCAAATAAAACGATAAATTCAAAATTTGGAAACAGTGTATAAAAACAACTACAAAAATTTCAATTAAATACATGACAGTGACACTGACAAAATCAAAAATTAACCAAAAAAGAAATAAAAGCATAAAATTATTTTAATAACCACAACAGAATATGATACATATAATACAGGTAAATAAATTATTATAATTAATTTATATTCTATCATTTTTTATAGTATTTCATTATCAAAGATATGTGTTTTATAATTTCAGAATTGTATTATAAAGTAGAAAAAATAATAAAAGCTTGAAAAAGGTGGAAAATTTTCCACCGAAACGTCGCATAAAAGAATATAGTTTTAATATTTGGAGTAAACCAGCAAAAGAAGAAAAAAATACATATATATATAAAAAAATAACTCCAACAAAATAAAAGAAGATACAATATAGTAATTATGTTCTTTCATTTTCTTCAGTACTTCAATGTTGTGAACACCCCCTAGAATATGAATAGCACTGTCATTTGGCGTTCAACCAAAAAACCCTGCATACAAAATTTTATGAAATCATTACGATATGATTCAAATATGTTAAAGAAAATGCAATTTAAATTTTTAATTTTGCAACCCTCTATTTCGGTTAATATCAACTTTGTTCTAAGTTAATTTGCAGTTCGTTATTTCCCATTGCCAACGAATAACTCAGTATATTTTCCATGATTAGGCGTGATAAAAAACGTAAAGCTGTCACAAACCAGCCAATTCCGTACATATATCTATTTAATTGCAGTGGATACAGATTTGCCTAGACACACTATTAGTCTTAGGTATGTAATAACACTTTTTGAGAATGTCTAGCCTTGGAAACTTTGTTGTCGAACTAAAACGCTTCCACCTGATGTACTACTTTGAAAAGGCACCGCACATCCAAATATGTATCATTTAATGCCGGTATTGTTATACTTCTAACAAAACAAGGTTAAACGTATGCCCTATATTTTATTCAGTCGAGTTATTCATTACGTGTGTCACATGTACACCCACCTCAATTGCCTGAATGGGATGAGACTATTGTTAAAACACGCAGTATGTAATTTGAAGAGGCTTAGAATATGGGGAAAGCTGGGAGCGAGGTCGAAGTTTGCTTTAGAGAAACTAAACTGATGTGGGACGCATTCCATACGGCCGCGCGTGCTGTGGCTACGCCTTAACGTACTGCTGCGGTTGTGAAATGTTTTACCTTATTATACCTACTCGTGCAAGTACCCACTTGTAGTAGAAGACACCTTCTGCTTTTCGTAGTTTGTTCTGAATTAAATATAAGTATTGTTCAATGCTTGCCACAAATCCCTTTAGCAGATATGTAGTACAGCGCAGCTGATTTTTTTCTTAGTATTTTATGTACTCTTACAAATTTGAATCGCTTTTGCCAACTATGAATACGAAATAACTAGCAAACTATTTTTGTGTTTATTAGGTTTCTTTATCGAGCATCGGGTATATTCCCACATTTTTAAGAACAGTTTTGATGTATTTATCGTTGACGTGACTCTCGATTTTTGTGAAAGTTAACAATTTGTCTAAATATAATCTATCTTCTAGAAGATATTTGAGTTTTTCGAGAAAAACTTTAAAGTCTGTATATGTGTACCAAACAAAAGTATCGCAGAAGAGCAAAAAAAAATAAGAATTGTACCTACTAATTGATTTCCTGGTGTATAATCTTTGTAAAATATTTTGCAAATTGTCTAACAGAACTCCTCCGCAGTAAAATTGCCAGACTGGGTATAAGCAGCTGTCTGCATCATCTTCTCGTTTTGCTGGAATAACTTTAATAACTGACGACACAAGAACATTGCTATTTGTAAAGTTCTGATAGGTTTAGCCTAGTTAGTTCAATTTGAAAAAATTTTTTTTGTGCAATTATAGTAACTTGTAAGTATTTGTAAGCAGTAAAGTAGTGTATCTCTTATAGCTTTTGAAAAGGCAATTAACTTGTTCGTTTCGCGATATTTACGATTGGTTATTTGGATTCGCGTGGTGGTAAACAAACTGAAAACTATTTGCCATCGATTAACGCTAACTCTGCTTCTGTGACGTCATTGCACTTGATTCATGCATATACACTAACTTGTTTGCCATGCGAACCTAACCTTTTCAAATACAACGCGAATTGAATTTATTAGTGGAAATATATTCTTAAATATAGCTTCACACATTTACTACATTTTACTGTCTAGAAGTAAAAAAGCCGAAAATTATATTATGTAAATATGAGTCGAATCCTGATTACTACATAGGTACAGTTGTAGAACTTGCCCAGTGCTATTTGTAATGACAAGTGCAGTCTAGAAACTTCGTTAGGTATTTAGAAAGCTTTGAAGAATCATCTTTGTAAAATACACTGTGCTCTAGTTGTATTCTGCAGTCTATTTGGTTCAATAAATAATATGTAATGTCCACTGCAGAATGTGCAAAGGGGTCTTCTAGTATGACTATCTAAAACAACTGAAATCTATAACTTACCATAAAATTAAACGAAAGCTAAAGCGATCAAGTTTGTCAGAATGTTTGATGACTTGAGAACGCATATGAGGAAATGCATGCACTTACCCACGTACCTATTTAGTTAATTAGTCTAACTTGCTAGGCAAATCAGTACTTTCCTTACAGTTTACAAATTAACGATCGTTTCTACTGCTGAGGCGGTTGTTTTGGAAAGATTTGTTATATTCAACAGGTAGCGCAATGTTTATTAGCTTAATCCAAGGCTATGCGGCACACGTATGGTATGTGGTTCGTTGTACTCGTTGCGAATGTCTAATGCCAGTTGCTACCGTAGTTTCTTTGGAGGCCAATCTTTCGACAAAAATTGCGTAAACTTATCCCAAGTTACAAAACGTAGCCGTAAGAATCCGCTGCCCACGTTATTACTTCACGTCTACACGTATAAACAGAATGTTGAAATTAATTACATAAACGTAACATTTGCATACATCATATAAATAACCTATTGTATAGCTATTCAACTTATTTGTTTATGGCTTTCGTAGGATTAATATTCAATTGCATCGAAGTCTAGAAACAGTAACTACCTGTCTAAACTGCTATTTTTTACACTAATGAATTGTGTTATATATAATTCCTTAGAATATTATAAACTTGCTTGCTATTTGTTCCTATTTACTTCTTTATCGCAGCTTATGTAATATGTGCTGACAGGGTCTTTTTGAATATGTGCAAGATGCAAGGTATGCAATGTACTTTTATTGTTTAAACTAAAAAAACACAAACTCATATAACCTATAAAGTTAAATTATAACTGCCCACAAACATATATTTTTTTAAATACAAATGCTTTTTGTAAACATTTTAATTGCATTATAGGTGATCCATAAGTAGGTAGTAACTAAGAGCAATATCTGGCACAGCGTAGCTAAGAGCGTAGAACAAAAGAATTTGTAAAGTTTTTAAACTCCTTTAAGTTGTATGCGTAAAGGCAATTATTAAACAGTTGTATTAACAGAAAATCTTCCAATCAAATTTTAAACATTTATCTCAGTATCTATGTAATATACATATGTCAATTAAGTAGGTATCGTTTTTTGATGGTTTTTAGATCATAATCGTGGAACTCATTATTAGTTACCCATATAAAGCTGTCAAGAATTTGTAGAATGACGATTTGGTTTTCATATTAATACTTATAAACGTAAACATATGTTTTTTACTTTATCGTGACGCAGAACCTATTACTGATTTGGATGTACTGAAACTTTGTCTTTCATTGCCATAATCATCCATTACTTATATATAATGTTGCATCTACAAGTGTTAATTTTTCTGATTTCCTGAATTACTCCTATGTTTAAAACTACAGAATAACAAAAAAACTACTGACGCATTTCAATAACTTCAAATTTAGCTAATTGCCTGCCAGCACGGATTTTTGAGTAAGCATTCTACAATCACATTTGTTAGTTTTCACGCAATATATGTTTCTGATATGACTGGGTAGATGCTGTGTTTTTTGGACTTTACAAAGGCCTTTGACGAAATAAATCACAATTTGCTATTGCCATTAATATAATTTCAGTCCTTTGAATATAAAATTGACAGGAAGGAGCTTTGAATCGTGGGACCAGATTGGAGCTTGCATATGGCCGCTTTCTTAGTGGTGTTTGAGACAATTAATTATTATATAAAATATATTTACCATGCCTTAAATTAATGAAGAATTATCATAGTCAAAGCTACAGCTGTGAAAAATGAAGTTAGTTATCTAGATGAGCACATTATATTGTATGTGTGATCGGTGTCAAGTTATCGCGCGTGTCAACCAATTTGACTGTGTCTATGCATAAAGGAAAAACCATAAGACGCGCAACTAACTAACTATTTTTATGTGTTGTGCCCTATGAATATAAAACTGATGTTTAAGCTGATGACAATAGCAGGAGCTTCAACATGGCTGTTGCCGTCCCCGTTTATATGTGGATAAAGATGCAGAATGCGCTTTCCTGTCAGTTTTATATTCATTGTTTCAGTCGCACTCAGTGACAGAAAGCAACATGATTCGTATAATTGTTAGAAGTCAAAAGTTGGTGTGTCAATATACGGGGTACCGCAAGGCTCAAATTTCGGCCCTTTGTTGTTTATTATGTTTATTAATGACGTCAGCAATGTCTCTAAATTATTCTTTGTTGATCATGTAAATTTAAGTACTTCCGCCTATAGTAAATCAGTCTGACTGATTCATTGCAACGGAGCACACATATTATCGCTAGTTGATGTTGTTCTTAATATCAGTAAATGCATTTACACTAGAGCGCTCATATTGATGATATTGTTATTAGGAATGGTGTAGTAAAAGATCTTGAAAGTGGTTGACAATAACATTTTCTCAACATATTTTTGAACTGTAGGTTTGCCATTTTATAATATAAAACATACATAAACATGCTGTTCACCCGTAAAGACCAATCTGCTGAGTTTTCCACGTAAATAACTAGACATTATTTTGTTTAATAAATTGTCTGAATGTACTCTATGTACTCAGTGTATACATATACTTGTGTGATAAATTTATTGTGCACGCATCACTTGGTTGTGTTCGAACGTTTTCAGTTTCTTCAAACTACCTTGTTCTCGATGCTTTGTTTATCCATTTAATTAGACCACATATGATTTACAAGGCATATTTACAACAGAACATGGTTGTATCCCTACTCTTTATTTTTTCAATTATCGATGGACCAATAAACCGTTTAATTGTGTTAAAGTGAACGAAGAAGCATCATGAGCAGGAGGGGGTTTCTGAAATTATACTTTTTAGGTATACAAGTGTTTAAAAATCAATTACAACTAATGTAGACTGGCCTACATAGTCCAAGAGATACTGTAACGTCAACATCATATATGTCATGTAACCGTCTAGATAATTAACTCCGTTTTTCACTGCTGCACTTTGACATTGATAATTCCTTATTAATTTAAGGTCTAGTAAGTATATTTTATACAATAATTAATTTATTGTCTCAAACACACTGCCTACACCACAGCCAAAGCGGAAACAGTACTCGGCTATACGCAACCTCCACTCTGGCCTCACGAATCAAATCGTATGTTCCTCGCTGTCAGTTTTATATTCAAAGTTAGTCATGTATCAGAAACTTTCATTCATGCAATTGCAGCGAAAAACGAAAAGTCTATTGTCACTATCCACCTTAAACATTCTACGAACGAAAAGTACTTGATAACATTGTACACTGATGCCATCTTTAATCAATTTTATCATTCTCTTTGTATTGTGTTCACAGTTATCTTTTGATGTAATGGAAATACGAAATTGATGACATAAAAAGAAAAGATAATTGATTAATTTGCTCAAGAGAAATCAAGGCGCTATACTGACTATCTTTAGGTATTAGCTACATGTGGCTTGTTTATGGAACTAATTAAAAATGTAAGTAAAACTAAATGCTTTTTTTACATTTTTGTTTTGTCTTGCACTTCGAAATATTTACCGCCAGGGGCGTCCAATTGACTAAATCCAGCAATGTGTATAGACGTTTACCACTTCTATATAGTTGATACAAATAAAGACAATATTACTTAACTATTTAGACAAGGTGTGCGCATTACATTTCTCTAAATTGAGTGACATCATTTATTTTTAATCGTTTAAAAAATCTTTCCTTCAGTTTGGACTATGGTTTGAACAAAAATGTTCGTCAGATTGTTCACTTGACAGGCCAGAAAATATATTTTGTCATCGTCACCCGCTCACTTAAACCGTTTTTCAATGAACGCCCGTTATTACTTTACGTGTAAATAATTGACAGTAATATTTGACCCACCTTGTGGTTACGAGAAGGAATTTTAAAATATCAAAATATCTTCAAACTGTAGTATGGAGTTTAACTAATAATGAAGCATTATTGATCATATAATGACCTGGAGATTCAAGGAAGGATACCGTTACTTTCAGAATGCTGAAAAAACAAACTGGTGCCTAGCTTATATAAACTATTCTAACTGAGAAAAGAAGAAACAACATGAGGAATAACAAAAAACCTTATTAGCTTCCAAACTTTTGTAGTTGGCAACATTCGTTAGGATTTTTCTGCGTTATGAGTTATCATAGTATACATTTAATATAAACTTATTGGCTACATACTCCTTTATTTCTGTGATACTGTATATTTTCACTTTTAAAATACCTACATCCCCAGTTTAAGTCTAATTACATCAAATTGTTTTTCGTTTATCTCCATGTGCTGATTTGTAGCTGCAGTAAAAGTCAAAAATCAATTACTCAATGTAAACTTAAAACACAGTTTACGCCGTTTGATCGTTTTAACTCGACAGCAAATCCTTTCAGGAATGATTGATACGTTGAATATACAGAAACAGACGATCATTCTTTCACTTCCCGGAATTGGTATCCGTCAGTATCGCTTATGCAGTGACCCTCATATTATTGGCAAGCGGAACCAGCAGTTTTTTTGGCTACGCATTGTGGCAACATAAAATTATAACAGTATAATTTATCGACTGTATCAGTTTTCAATATTGGGCTAAAGTAAGGTTTGGTTGATTTAACATATCACATCTAGAAACTTCGTTAGGTACTTTGTAAGATAAATTCTCCGTTTTAAAGCTCGAATTGACCATTTTTTGTGTAGAAAAATGTTGGCTGCAACGCTGCAACTATTCTGCACAATACGTTAGTAGCTATACTAAGACCGACGAATGCTGACTCTGCTGGCTGAACATATTGTTGCGGAATCAGCGCCATCTGTGCACCGGAGTTGTACCTCACTAGAAGAATACCAGCGAATGTACCTACGTAGAAATGATTTTGTTTGCATGTCTGCAGTAATTGGCCTAATCCATATATTTATTTGTTTGGTAATTCGCTGTAGCAAATTAATTACTTCCACATTTAACGGAGAGTATTGCGAAAAAAATTTTCAAGAATTTTTATTTGCTCAATCGTTTTAAAAAAAATTTCTTGTCTGTGTCTGGTTTTGTGTGGGCGCGATAACTTTCGAAAGACTTAACATATGAACTTGAAATTTGGTATACATATAAATCTTAACTGTTTGTGGGGTAAATAGGGTAAGTAGGGGATGAAACTTGGGGAAGCTATCCTTTTTGCAAATTTTAATTTTTTGTTCTTTTAGGTTTAGTACGTGATTAGTAGTATAATTGCGAGTATTATTCGTKCCCACAAATTTTCGGTGCAGCAAACTGTTTAGAAGATATTAGCAAAAAAGCGTCACCTTAAAAAACGGTTTTTCATAAATATTTCCGAAAATACTAATATATTCAAAAAAATGGAAATACCATCAGATAGGAAATAAAATGTCTCACGAATAGTGTTTTAATTTTTCTAAAATGACATTTGCGAAATATTTTTYAAAAACCTATTTTGGACCCTGTCCATACGATTACAGTATTACATAGAAAATCAAATTATTGATCGGAAAGCACTCTTGCAATTTTTTTTATTAAGTTCATAATTTTCGAGTTATTTGGAAAAAACCGATTTTAAGCATTTACCGGTTGTCTTAGAAAAAAATGTGTAGAGAGAAAAAATGCTCAAAACCTAATTACTGATCGTATAGTATAAGAAATAAAAACGTAAATGTCATTTTGACAATTGGATGTGGAAGTGTTGATTCAATTTGCAGCGGTTTTTTATAGAAATTTTGAGACCGTACCACAAGCAGCAAGCAGCGATACCCAGCATTTGTAACATTATTACAACAGTACAGGAGGCTTTCTATGTATAAATTTAAAAAACCATTTTGGTAATTGCACAAAACGTGCATTGACATATCTTTTGACAAACTCTAGCTATATTTTTTTACAGGAGTACTAACAAGCATTTGAGATTAAATAAAAATTCAACATTATTTATGACAACAGACATCTCTGCATTTTGTATTATTTAATACTCCTCCACACGTGTGTGGCTTTCGAAACAGTGTTGGATAAGAAGGATTCAGATTTTGAACGTTGTTCATTACAGAGAAATGCTCATTTTTGAACATGTGATTAAGAAATACAGTTCAAGTTATATTTAAAGCAGTTGAAAACCCCAAATAAAATTTATGCAATAAACCCACTATGTTGCTATCGGATTCGGTAACCGCGTGCTAGAAACTTCTGATTTTGACATTTCGACAGCAACTATATCTGGCGTCATCAGAAGGGGTTCAAAGAATAACCGTGGCTTTCAGGTTGTGTCAACGTAACGTCCTGTAATCAGCTCACAGCTAGGGCTGGGCAAAGTATCCATATTTACTCAAAGTATCGATACCACATTGCCTTGGTATTGTAGTATCGAAAGTATTCAAAACTATCGAAGTATTCAAAGGTATCAAAAGTAGT
>QCXZ01000003.1:33101256-33132156 GCA_025024175.1 Rhyzopertha dominica
TGACCACGATTCGGGGCGAGACGATCGCCATGAACAACTTTGGCACGTCCCCGCCCTTCCTTTATTCTGAAGACTACATCATTAAGACACTTCAACACGTCATATAGAACCCATAAGGCCTGTTTATTATTATTAATATTTGTTATTATTATATAGCTCGCTATACGAATATTTCCTTAATAAGTAGAACGACAGTTTTATTTAACTATTAAAATTTTACACAACCATCTATTTAATTTCTAGGTACCGCCACTGTCACAATATGCAATAGCAATTTATTTCGAACGTAACTTCGAGTTAAAATTAAGTATGAGGATTCAGTATTAACACCATTAAAACGAACATTAAGTGTGATATTCATATGCGCGTCGCAGCTTAATAGATGTGCAGAATATGAGGTAAACGATTTAAATGCCATTTAAATATTGGATTTTGCAACTTTAATGTAGCAGAATAATCACTAAATCAAAGAGGTACAAAAATTGTAGTTTGATACTTGCTAATGCAGTTTAAGCAGCACACTGTTTATTGAAATCGCTCGAATTGCTTAATTCCTACCATTTACTAAGTAATTAGACGATTCCGGTAATATAGAAATTAACTACATTGCGTTGGTTTATTTCATGTTCTTTGTGCTTCAGATCAGTTTTAGGTCATGCCGTTTCTCTACGATTTCCTTAAAATAAGAGTAAACATGAGGGTATTCGGTGTAGTTTAGCTACTGGGACCGTGAATGCAGGAGTTGCATTAGATGTTTGGTAGTGTTATGAGCATATGACAATGTTATGTTTTGGGCTGCGAAATAAACTAAAATAAACCACATACAAATCAGTGAAATAGCATATGGTTAATATCATTGATATGTGTTAAATTATTTATAATAATTCAATATCTTACAAAAACTGATAATTTTAGTAGATAGTTTATCTAGAACTACAAATATTGCAAAATTATTGCCCAGCTTCACATTTCAGTATACTTACATGT
Source organism: Rhyzopertha dominica (assembly GCA_025024175.1). Lineage (NCBI taxonomy): Eukaryota > Metazoa > Arthropoda > Insecta > Coleoptera > Bostrichidae > Rhyzopertha > Rhyzopertha dominica. The sequence continues at coordinate 33,102,244 of QCXZ01000003.1, forward strand.
ATTCATAGACATAATGAAAACTATGCAAAAAGTTTTTGTTACAACAGTTATAAAGTCGGTAATGCGTGGCCCCTCAAAATACTTTTCACCAAAAATATTTTCAAATATTGAATTATTTAAATACAACACAATTGTAATATAATGCATTTCGGTTAAAAATAATGTTACTGCCTCCACAAAATCATCTCAAAATCAAAACCTGAATACACTAGTATACATAGCATCGGCAATAGACCGACGCACCGACTCTTCGACACGGTCCTCATAACGCAGTGGCAGCGCAATAGAGGCAAAATCTGGAGGCTCGGCTTTCATTCCCGGTGGAAGCCAATATATTTTTCTTCATAAAATTTGCCTCAGTATCCCCGAAATATACAGTTTAATTTGTAAAATATGGGCAACGACATTTTGATATGTTACAAAGATCTGGTGATTGCATTAGTGTGTTGGTGAGTATGGAAGTGAACATAAGCAGCTAGATCTTATAGTCACGTATTCTATTGTTGCATTTAATACGTTCAGATACTTTTACAAACGTTACAATGCAAAGATCTAGTTATACGGAACAATATCAAAAACAAACAAAATTATTAATCGAAGTAACTAATAATTGTCCTATGCCTAGGATTCTCTTAACTATATCCCACATTCGAATATATCTTCTTAGATAATTGTCTTCTTTTATTCAACCTTTCGTTTTTATTAGTTCGTCATTACTACTTGCCGCAATTAATGGTCTTATAATTCAAGTGTGCGTTTCGCGGCCTTTCAAATAAAAACTGCGATTAAATTATGTGGCATATGTCACTCCGCTTAACGAGTGACATAATAAGCAGTTGCCATGTCCTTGGCCGGTGACTGCAAGCACCGAAGAACATTCGAAACACTGAGCCTTAAGACATTTACCTTTCGTTTATACCTACACACGCATGCTTTGTGCATTATAAATTGACTTTTTCATGGGAACGCATGGGTCGGAGTTTGTATTGTGCAAACCATAACGCAAAGCAATCAGTCGTTTTAGTGTTCAGCGTTAAATGTACTCGAAATATAAGCTTTATTAGACAAAACAGTCGATCATACTAAAATACGTATCACGTAAAATGGCTTAGAATTATTTAATTTCTCAACTCCGTATACGGATAACTAATGGAATACAAATAATACGAGTACTATTCAAGTAAGAATAAGTAATCAACATTTTATATTTATCCATTTCTTTTGTTTTTTTTTACAATGCGTAAATCCTCATTTGCAGTTATTTTATCATGTTTTCATTCTTCCAAGCTCCTACCAGAACCCACATTTGGTTTTTGGTAAACAATAACATACCTAATGTTACTTTAAGAGTTATTCGGTAGAAAACTATAACATCTACTATAGTATTAAATCGAAATATAATTTTATTTAAGTTAATAAGTGTACCCGTAGAGGGGCGTACGATGTCAAATAAACAAAACTCGTTGTGCAATTTCCATAAAAATTGCGTGTTTTATTTTCTGTGCTGATAGCCTCGAGCGAGGCTTCATTGCTTGGTGTCAGGTATTAATTTATTTGTATTGTACGCTTGGTAAATTAATCTAATGTATTTCAGCTCTTAAAATAATAAACTTAGCTTCACGGGTGTTGATATTATATACGCTATACAATCAGCATCAGTGCGCAACTTCTGCAATGAAACACGACAAAAAAAACGTCCTTCATGACAGCATAAGAAAACTTACAAATAGACCAACCCCAAAGGTTTATATTATTAGCAGATGCTTTAGTAACAAATGCTACGCCAGCCCTAAACGTGGATTTTCTGCATTTTTGGAAAATGCTGATAATAGTACATTACCTAACTATAATGAATTTTTGAGAGAAGCCTTGCGGCTTAACCCAATCCGTCGTTACGTCTGGCACCTATGAGAGATGAAAATGACACTACTTGAGATATCTTAAGGAAGCCCAAGTGAGCCCTTTTTCATGATCTGAGATCAGGCCGTAGTTACAAGATGAAAGTTCTTTATAATACAGCACATGTTAGGGCAAAGCTCTTTTGAGCAATTTCACGCTCTATATTAATTTGTCTGGTTTGGATAACACTGTTCGCCCATTATTACGCAGTCACGTCATCATCCACCATCAAATTGAATAGATTATGGTTGCCAAAAATTTTGACAGTTTTGAAGGAACACAATTTTTAACAGACAAAACATTTTTTTGGGCTGCTTAAAACCCTTATAAAATAGATATCATAGCAGAATTCTTGGAATTCAATGAATACTGTTCCATTGAAAATTACTAATTCTATGTTTGCATATTTATGAGCAAAGTTTGAACACCAACATCATATCACAGCAGGATTTTAAACAATCTCCAGTAGGTAGCTATTGACAATTTGTCCTATTAATAAATAGATCACTGCCTTATGGTATAGAGGAATTGAAAAGTTTAGAAGAAATTATTGCAGTAAAAGTAAGGCGAACAATGGGCCTTATCGTTGCCCTCTGGGTTCCGGAATTTGATCACAATGCATTACTCCATTTGGGGTTATATATATAAATCACTTTTATTTTATCATCTTACCACCAAACAAGATAAAATGCTTAAATCTTGGTCTTTCTGGGATAGACAGCGTCAGTCCTAAGGATTTGGTTCAGCTCGGACGTGTTTTTCCAGTAAAGTTGTGCCATATTCCACTCGAATATTGCTATCCTGAAGATGCCCCTTAAAGCAGCGCGGGCTATTCTAAAAAGAACAAAATTCGAATCTGACTGTGGCTGCGCAAGCTTACGTTTCTATAACATAACATGCGTTTAATTAGATGTCATCACTTCGCTCTAGATTTGTTGCCGGACGAAGACGGCGCGAAAAATGAATGACTTTTTGCTTACTGCAATATAATCTGTCAATGTCATTTATCAGTTGTTTCGACTACTTCTAAACAACCGATTGCTGATTTTCATATTCGCGTAGGCCTGGTACCTACTGATATTTTTGTGAAGCGACAAACGTTAGAACACCCGTTATAATCGCAACAGTGGGACGAGTATACCTGGAGTTAACTCCAGAACAAATCAAACGGGCACATTTACGCCAGGGAGAAATATTTTTTGTTCATACCTCAAATTAGTTTGCAGTGGACCTTTCCGTGTTATTATTTTTTTTGCAATTTGTGTTTAAACCTGCGTATTCATTAAATCTTCTTTTGCCCGTTGCTTTACAATAATACAATCATATTTTTACAGTGAGAAATAAAAAACCAACTTTGTTAATAATATGGTTGCGATAATTAAGCACCAATTTTTATTAATTTAATCGATAGATATGGCATGAAAACTTACCAATTTTTCATTACGAAAACGCAGACGCATCAGAATTTAATTACTTTTACTGCATAATAAACATTACGTTACCAACGGTTTTGATATTAGCGTTTTGTCTGTTCATTAAAGTTCTCGATTGAATAATAATGAGTGTTCTCTCGGTTAAGGATTATAAAGTTTGACCACGTCACTGTAAGACAACATCTGACAAATGTTCTTAGTATAATATACAAGGCTGCTCTAGAAGTTATGAAAATTACAAAAAAAATCGTAGTTCAGTTGTCTAGTTGTACATAATTGCCAAATTCCAAATTTTGATTTGATGATAAATAATCCACCTAAGATTGCAATAAATGATCAAAATGAACTATTTGTTTATTTGGCAATATGTAACCAAAACTCGTTTTGAAAACGTCTGATTACTTCAGAAGAAATTAGTCCACACTTATGTCTTACTTGTTCTCTCTTTTCAGCATTTATCAATTTATGACACTAGAAGGATATGGGAATAGCAGTCACTAGGTAAAGGAAAAACTCTTTTTCAATTTAGCCAAGCTTTCGGAATGATTTTATTCCTTCTTCAGGGCGTTACAAGATTACACAACAAAAGGATACATTGTAGAAACATGAATTCATTGAGTTCATCGGTCTGGACACTGGGTCTGTCACTGTGCCCTGATTCTTGAATCTCGCCGCTACGACCTTTCTTTCACTCACAAGGAACTATAAATAGGATTCAATAAGTTTTCAAGAAAATGGGCATTTGAGAAAATCAGGTATTCATAACAAAATGTTTTTTAATACGACTGCAAAACATGTTGGCTGTTCAAGGAAACCAGTGTTAGGGTTTCATTTTTTGCCAGGCAGTAGAAAATTTTATTCTCACATACTAGCAATTCTCCAGGAATTGATTGAAGACGATCCTAGTCGACTTCAGTTTTACGAGCAAAGGTCGCGAACGGTCCGTTTGCCTGGTGAATCAACGGTTATGTTAACTGGTGAGGTATAAATCGACAAATTTGTCATTATTGGGTCAATCCAATATGCGTTGTAGATGATGAAGTATTAGTATCAGTACCTTTTTTAAAGAAATTCTTATAGGCAGAACTAGTGCAGAATTTGGCTATTTTGTTTTCTTGTCCTGAAGAAATGGCTGTCCCCGAATAGAAACATCTTGTTTCAATAAGGTGGTGCGCCTCGCCATGTATATGGATGCAGTATTTCTAAGCAGATATATTGGTAGAAGAGGACCTTTCCAGAGCTCGTTCCTTTGGATTACTTTTTATGGAAGCACATGAAAAACAAATTGATAAATTAAAATGTGGAAGGTAGACGGACTATGATGAATATGACACTAGAATGTTATGGGAATAGCAGTCACTAGTTAAGAGAAAAACTCTTTTCAATTCAGCCAAGCTTCCGGAATGATTTTATTCCTTCTTCAGGGCGCTACAATATTACACAACAAAAGGATACATTGTAGAAATATAACTATTACAAAAACTTACATTGAGTAGAGATTGATATTTAAATAAGTATTTTCACCCCAATCATATGCTTCGAGGATTATGCACCTGGGTGCATATCAAAAATGCTTAGGAACTAGCACAAAACACGAAAAGTGCCAAGTTGGATCATTATCGACAAGGGAGAGATGATTTGTTTTCCCATATTGTTACGGGCGAAGAGACGTATATACTACTACAACCCCAAAACCAAACAACTATCAATGCAATTCAACTTCATCAAAACTGAAATAATTAAAGCAATCTCCTTACACGCGCGACTCGGAAAATGATGGCTAAGTGTTCTAGGTTGATGAAAGTTTTATTTTGGTTAAATTCATGGAAATAGAACAACAATTACAGCTGCTACGTACTGCGAAACGCTCACCAAACTGAGACGGGCAATCCAGAATCTTGGGAGATGGAAACTGTCGGCGGGAATATTACCCGTTCACGACAACGCTCGTCCCCATACCCCTGCCACAACCAAGGGAAAGATTCACGATTTTCGTTAAGAATTTTTTGACAACCCATCTTACAGTGCCGACCTTCTACCCACCTACTATTTCTGCTTCTTACGGTTCAGACAGTGGCTTGCTGGTCAACGCTTCGAGAACCACGAGGATCTCAAGACCGCCGTTATGAACTAGTTGGATTCCGAAACGGAGAACTTTTATGCAAAGGGGTTAACACTGGTGCAGCGTTACTAAAAGTGCATAGAAGTAAGCGGCCATTATGTGGAAAAATCAAATACGTTTATGAATAAAAAGTGTTTTTGACGAATGCTTTTTTTAATGACAAAACGACCCTTTATGAATATACCAGAAATTGGTGATTCAATCTGATACATATTGAAAACAAACACTACCCTGCCTTGCTAAATGCCTTTATCTAGATTTGTTGCACTTGCGTCAAAAATAATTTAGAATTTAATAACTGATCTCTTAAGGCTTTTGTGCGTATATACAAATTTGGATTATATAATATGGATGAATTGCTTTATTTTTATTTATCGAGCAAAATTTTCATCTTGTAAATGAAGAGGACTAAAAATTTGACATTTACTACTTATCCATAACATGATATGTACTTTAAAAATAGTCAACGGTAATATCACAAGATCTTGATATAAGTAGTCGACTACTTACATTGCCATCAATTGTTAACGAGACTTTCTCTAAAATTATTAACGCCAAGTTGGTCGAGTCAAATTTTGGAGCACTGCACTCGAGGAAATTAATACAATGTAAATAGTCGTTAATTTATCAAGATCGAGTGGTATTTGTTAGGACTATTGCCTGATTCAAATTTTAGAATAGATTGTCGATAATTTGGTCACAGACGTTACCGAATCGACTAGATCTTCTTGTCTGTGACATTATATATTTGACATGAAAAGCACACAACAGCGTACTTGATTTGAGGTACCTATTAAAATAGTCTATTCTGATTTTCGATTTGTAGCAGTCGGCAATAATATCACAAGAGATAAATTGAAAATAATTTGACAGAAATATGACAACGCGTTGCCCCGGAGACAGACACGAGAGCTCATAGGGCTCGAGTGCCTGTTGCCGAAAGGCAACGCGTTGGAGAATTATTTTGAAATTTATCGAACTCTAGAGTGGTATTCGAAGGATTATTTTTTGATGTAACAAGCAGAAACAGTGTTTCAGTATTATAACTTTGCTCACCTTACCGTTTTTACATATATTTTCATTGATCTTCTTATAGATTTCATCGAGTGAAGACGTATTAAATCTTGTTCCACTCATTTTTAGTAAAGTTTGATAAAAGCCAACAATTTTTGTTGCCTTAAATTATTCCAGCGAAAATTTGTTCTTGTGAAAATTACCACTATAATTATTGTGTTTTGATTCGTTCAAAATGACATAACGTTTTTAGAAACGTTATTTTCAATAGTAACTACGAATGTGATTTTCCATAATTTAAATTKGACAGACGAAGGAAATAATCGACGAAAAAGCAGGTTTGCCATTCGAAATGGGTAATGGATTGTCAAATCTAAAATTTGGAACACCTGATATACATTATTTTAAACAGAAAAGACGGCTACCTAAAATATAAATCGACGTGTTGCAGAATAACACTGTATAAAGTATAGTTATAAGTATTTATAACTGCTCTTCACTTCTCTTGATAAAGTTTTAATAGTTCCCTGACAACAGCAATGATTATGTTTATGAGGGTTATACGTGTTATTTTAAAATAGGTACTGCAATAAATAGTATGAGAAGCACATTATAAAGAAACCTTTAGCGACATCTTTATTACAAAAGTAACGTGTAATCCGCCATCGGAAACAACACTATCTTTATTCCTCGGTACCCTCCTTTCATAGAGTTTGTCTTAACCGCCTACCGAAAAAAATATAGTCCACTCGTGAGCACCTGTGATACAATCTATCCTTCTGCGAATGGTGCACTGTCGGCCACGAACAGGATGGACCTGGTTGGCCAGTACAACAGCAGGAAGTTGCCCGCGGTGTGCAGATGAACGTGACTGAGACTTCCCGGAAAGTAATCAACAACTCCTCAAATGGTATCGATCAAGTGTTGGCATTACAGAACACGGTTTTGTCCGCTACAATAGACGATCAACTGCTGCAAAAAATACGCTATTCCCTGTATTACTGCAACGTGATGTGACCACGAGTCACGGGTTTAAAAATGTAAGATAAATTTTAGCTCGTGTTACCGATTGCAAAGACAATGTGGTATTGTGGTATTCTCAAATGATTTGTGAAAATGGAAATTTGATAAGAACGTGTGGGAAGTAATTTTAACTTGTATTCATCACTGGCTTAAGAATATCAATTTCCAAACAAAATAAAATTTTAGTTAAATCACACATCGGAATACCGAATTCGAGCGAAAATGAACATGCACAACCTCTTTTTTTGATAAAAATAATTAATTGAAGGTTCAAACCAGTTTGATTTCATTTATATTCACCTATAAATTAGAGAAGTAACGAGGTATAATTATTTTCTGTAATACCCATTTTGATTGAATCATTATCCCACTGCAATTATTGAAGTAAATTAGACATTTAAAGAGGGTAATGATCGTTGGTTCACATAGAAAAAGCTATGGTGCATTGGCGTTGGTACGATCGTTTCATATAATATATTATTATCACTGCCAGATCAAATTAAACGCTGATATCCTAATTAAAGCAGCAAATGCCAAAGCTCTTATGCGGTTAGCATTTTTAATTCTTTAAACACTAGTTATTTCAATGACGCAAGTAATATATAATAAATGGTGTCGTTGCAGTTGTGGTCATTGAGCGAAGGGCACATCACTCCAGGTTTAATACACCCAAATTTAGTTCCCGCTTTGGTGTTTTTTAAGATACTCGTCTTGCAACTTTGTTATTGTCACATTCTTCTTATTATTTTTCCTTATAACAATTACACATTACAATTATGTATTGTTAAATATGGAAATGCATCAATCGATATCTAATTGATGCAAATGTGTACCGAAATTTGTATAAATCCCATTAATTGATGTAGTTTGCTGGAAATGTAATGCGTAAGTAAACGAACATTTATTTCTCTAATACAGATTTCAGTTACAACCTGCAATATGTTTGCGCAGATAGCAAAGAAACAGTGCGCGGTTGTTTGACAAAAATTTTCAAATACTTATGTTTGTATTGGAATTTACAGTAGGTGTATGAAATATATTTTAGTTTAAAACTATGTATTTCAGGACTTTTCTGTTTGCAGTGGCTCCTTTAATACCCAGCAGGGACAGAAAATAAAAAAGGATATAGAATCCGTTGTGGGTATGATTTAAAGCTATAAAATAAAAATTAACCTCTATCACTAAAAAACTTATACTGTATTGATAATAAAACAATGTTTCGGTATATTTATTTTATATTTTGGCAAAGGCTGCAGTTTTTTATTTATAGTCTATCGCATTATTTTAAATAAAGGATGTACCTACATACATTATAAGAAATTACAGTGATTTTTTTTAAACAACACGTCTTAAATTACTTTAAATAGAGAAAAAATTCCAATAACAAAAGAACTTTTGTTAGAAGGAGTGCAACTTTTGAGACAAATATTTAATGGATAGCCCTTACTATCTTAGGGGATAGACAATCCTTTAAAAAATGTAATGGAACATACTTCGTCTGAGATTTTATTGCACAAAAAATGCCGCCATGCAATTAGCTTTACTATATTTTCACACAATTAATCGATAAGTACAATAAACGTTACACCTAAATAACAAACCCAAAATCGTAAATTTCCTGACAATTGTATTGTTAAACTTAGAATATTTGAATGGCTACCCCAACCAGCCGATTTAACCTCTATGGATTTATTTCTACGGGTCAATGAAAATTTGTATTTTACAATACACAATCTTCAAACCTGGAAGATTTATGACAAAGATCATTAACGAGTGCACAAAAAAAGTGTGGCAAAATCTATTATGTGGTCATGGATCGCTATGGTTTTGTTTAAAATAATTCTCATTGTTATTACAAAACCTAAATTATTTTTCTTTTTAGCTGATAATGGCTTTCTACAACATTAAATGAAAAATACATTGCAATGGCAAATAATGATAATGTGAAAAAAGTACTTTAAGCAGCTTTTAAGGTCTAATTGTTTTAAATACATGAACTATTAATTTCTTTCGCAAATAACTTTGCAGCTGTGTGGAGGTCTTAATAAACGATATATCTAACACAAAAATATTATATGCGTAATGTCTTAAAACCTAGCAGCTGCACTGTCTTACATCAACAGCGCTATAGAATGGAACAGTATCATGTTTAGATAATCCAGAGGAATATTTTCTGCTAAATCCATTAAGTACATTCTTACTAAAACCAATATGTACCTACTGCCGTTCATCTAGATGGGTTAAAAATATTATTCTTGATTATGATACAATACAATACAAATGTAATTTAGAGCTGAAATAGAACAAAAATGTAATTATGTTTATAACACGTCTATTTTTATGTGAAGTTGTTTCGTCTGCAAACGGCTGAATACTGATTGGGTACTGTCTGTTTGTTTATAATTTCTATCACAGGAAACTGACTCACATTAACCCTATGATTAATTGGCAACTGCTAATATTGGGACCACAGCTAGTCATAGAAAATTATTTTCATCTTTTTTTAGAGCCACTGTTGCTATTTGATGCTTATACTCTGCAGTACCACTACTTACCACCTACCGGTAAATCTCGTAAGAAGTTTTAGTCTCCTGTCTGTGACGTCTTGGTTTTTCGTGTTAATACAACCCATAAAGCTTATTGACCAAGACGCAGTTTTATTTCCTTCACCCAAATTGGAAACCACATAGATTCACAGGAATAATCCATGTTGATACTTTCGTAAAGGTCGATAATGCTAAGTGTTTAGGGGGTTCTCAATTATAGAAAAATTCTTGTTAACCAAAAGGTTCATTACGTATAGGAGGTATCATTTAATTTTTTTACGAAAAATAGTATTTTGAGCATCCTTATGCCATTATTTCAATTACATTGAGTGGTTTTAGAATTTTGGAAGGAACACGTAAAGGCACATAATACATCTTGTGTGAGTGGGAAAAAAGAACAGTTGGCCTCAAATACTAGTACAAGGCTACCTGAAAGAATTTTTAATCGATTGTAAACCAAGTAAAGCTATTTCAAAATTGATTTATTATATTTACAGCACTAAGTTCGTTAATGAGCAGTGTTTGCAGGATTAAGCACAAAAGCTGTATAAGGATACTCCGCCAGCAAAATGCTTTATAGGAAATGTCCACTTAGGATATGAGGTTACTTGACCTTTTTTCTCTCAACAATGGTTTAACAAAATGTCACAATCGTTGCGGCACAAAAGTAAACGTGAACAATAAACAAGCAAACAGCAGCAGCATGTATGTCCGTTTGATGTCGTCATTTGACTCTTGTTTAGAATCAAGGAAAAAAGTGAAAGCGAATTTATCACCGACAACCACCGAAAGCGCCAATATTAGGAAAGACAGGTTGATTATGCAAGATTGTTATGTGGTCACCTTCGTTATTAAATGCCCTTTTGGTCCATCTGTTCACCGGAATTCGTCAAGTACATGTATTCACTGTTGCCAAATGGAAGGATGTTATTACAGTACGAACTGTCTATGTGATATGGGTATCTACTACTGTAATGGAAAGAACTTTGTAGGAGGTAAAGTTATTTGTACACAAGAAACATTTCAAACAATACTAACGATAACTATTAAGAAGGTGCACTTGTGTCAGCACGTCGAAATACCAATCACTTTAATTATTTGAAGCAATCAGCTCGGAATTGCGTCAAGTTTGTAATTCTACCTTAGATTCTGAAGGATATACCGAATGCGTTTTCATTGATGACTGCTTAAGATTTCGCTAACAATGTATAGAAGCTTATCTGAAAAACAAAGACAACAGAAAGCTAGTTTTGTTGAACCAAAGGCAATTTAAACAATGCATATGTGTGCTTCCTAGGCTACTGTTGCCATATTTTATTTGTGGGAGGAACAGCGCTTCCTAAATAAGTCGCCCATAAATCTCTGCGCTAAAATAGTCACACTTTCGTATCTTGTGTCGAATTTTATTATATCATCGCAAATTAAAACCACCAGCTTTACCATGGACGGACTCTGTCGCTACGGCCAATGGTCCAGTACAGTAGCTTAATTGATAACTAGTTGGACTAGAGACAAGGAGGATGATTTAATGCATTTCAAAGATACAATAAGAAAACATGATATTTTGTTACGCATCGTTGAAAACAATAATTTTACCTATAGATATAGGTACTACAGAACGCAGTAGAATATTATGATATGAAGTGAGGAAGAAGACCATCAGCGAGGTAAGTTTCTTAGGGACGTGTATTTTTTGGCATTGCTAGTGGAAATCATGAGCGGAAGAGGTATATGTATTAACAATGGGGAACTGTGACTAAATTTGTTTGTTGTCATTTAGGCAACCATTTCGAGCTATTTCTTTTAGAAAGGCAAATTTTGTTTTTTTGTTCACCTAGAAGATTTGAATGATCGTGATACATGGAGTCCTATCTCCCTCCAATAGGGATTGAATTCGTGTGTCTTTGCTACAATAAACTTTTTCGGGACTCTACTAACAGTTCCGCGGGTGCGGAAGGTGTTTAGTATTTCTGGYAATATACAATACTTAAAAAAATTATAAAATTAAATCAAATTAGGAATGCAATTTGTTACAGAAACACAATAAGTGACTCAGTCGGAGTATTCGATTATGTTAATGAATCGTAACAAGGATTAATGGTAAAAAAATCGCGATCACGAAAGATGGATATGACACTGGCTGCAGCATATGATTTGATTCTTGACCACATAATTGACACCAGCAACCATCATAAGACTGTGAATGGTGAAGTATTTTAAAAATTAATAAGTAACTAGTTACTCTCTGCTCTGCGCCCATTGAACACTATGTGTGTTATTATAATTACAACCAAAACAAAAACTAACAACCATTCTCCAAAAATAAAGAATCGCGAATTTGTTTAAAAAGCAGAACGTCTAATTCATTAAACCTTTGACAAAAAAAAACAGTTGTGGGAACTACTTCAAATGTTGAAGCAGGAAAATCATAAAATACCTCGTCAGTAACCCAATCCTACTGAACTGGCTTGGGATAACTGCAATACTTATAACGACAAACATATCCAATTTAAACTAGACTAGTGGAAATAAAATTATTAATAAAACAGAAAATGAAATTACTTTTATGGTTTTATATGACAGTGTTGCATATCTATTTTAATACGAATATAGTTTTTATTCATTAATTTTGAATCTAATGTAAATCAAATAGCTTTTTTGCTTATATTGAAAAACAAAAAGTGAAAACAAAACTTGCTTCTATTTATTTCTCCACAGCTACATAAAGCTACTCGTGTTTTTTTTACCAATAATGGACCTAAAATGCCCCAAATGAACATTTTAGAAATCTTATTTGAATTCTTCTGTAGTAATCCAACAAATATATTTGGCAACGTTGCACAAGTCAACTAGGAGAACGCGGATTTGATGCGAAATGCAGTCAAGGTTTACATTAACCATATGGCCTATGGCCTGAGTTGCACATAACGTGTACAGGCGCCGTTCACTTTCACCATGCTAACACACACATCCTGCGGAAATAAATTTAAAAATTGCGCCACCAAACACTTCTCTTGCTGCTTCGACTCAATTAATGGTTTTTCGGCCCACGTTAATGTACTCCAGCAGCAATAGTCCTATATTAAAAATGCCTATGCTTCGTATAAACGTTACCTCAAAAATTTTGTTACCGTTTACAAACCGCAAATTTAAAACATGTTGGTTACCTCTTTAAGACTCCATAGTTTTATTATAAATGTAACCCCCACATTATTTCATAGTTGAATTTGAAGCTCGCGGCGCACATATTTTAGCGATAATTATGATCACCTAATATTGAGTTTAGGTTTTATCACCTTACCATGAACTCGTAAGTTTTATAACAGATATCAACCAAGTCTCGTTAGATTTTTAAAAGGAAGTCACAACACTCTGCACAATTTTGAATTATATCTAGAAACATTAAAAGTATTCGCCGATGCATCGACGAAAACACTGGTTTTGTTGTGCGTTTAATTATATGAATTTTTCTCCAGATTCTTTTTAACATAGATATATCGCTGTTAAAATGTGTGCCATTGTGGAGCATTTTGATGTGTCTTTTTCAGAAGCTTTTAAACCCTTGTTTGTGAAAACTCAACTTTTATGTGTATTTCTGCAACAAAAGAAGTCTTTAGGTTGTTTTCGACCGTTACGAATCGGCAAAATAGCTGTAGCACGAATAAACAATACATTTATTAAATACTGTGAGCTTAAAAACGTTTTTTTAGTACCTAGCACTGCCATAATTAATTTACTCTCACTATAGATGAAGCCTTTACATCATTTTTCTTTTTTCTGAATTTTCTCCCTGAGTTTACCAAATGATGCATGATATATAATTTTTAATCTACTTTGATGAACTTGTCGTTCAAATAGATTTATAAGAAATACTAGTTATGAAACAATACACTTCACACCTGTCTAAATATTTTTATGTGGCTTTATCGGCAATAATCTAGGTTCATACGAGTAAAATATCTCCATCATATCTAATCATTAAAAATTATAAAAAAATGGCGCTGGCCATTGTTTCAGTACTAATTTATCCATTCTTCAACGACAACTGCAGTGAGAAAAACACACGTTTGGTCTGTATCCCGAAAACTGCACGCGATATTGAAAATGTAATTGCACTATCCGATTCAATGCAAAAAGGATATATAAGAAACGAATTAACAAATAATTGAAAAATAAAGGCTTTGGATTCACGCAACCCTTCAAAATTTCGAAATATTTCAGTTTTGTTCTATTCTCAAGTAAAAAATTGAATTAAATAAAACCACACAAGTACTTATTTTGCAGTATCTGAATCTGTGTCTGCAGAAACACACTCAAAATCATTTATATGTTTTCGATTTGACTTGTACACGATGCAACTTATAAATAGCTCCTTGAATTCCTAGCAAGGCACAAAGGAGCCGCTTCTAACTTTAGCCACGAAATATGAAACAGCTGTTCCACTGATAAAAGTACTCGGCTACTGCAGTCGGCTTTTGTGTGACCCGTTTTATTGTCAGTTGCCACGAGCACATGTTCGGTCTTAATAATTAGAACCGGACTTAATTAGCGGTTATCTGGCACCTTGACTATGGATAGGGTTAAGCGAGTTCCAGTATTTCTTGGAGCATGTTAATTTTCATCGGGACCCAAACTGTCTAAACATACGCAACAAGACGTTGAATGGGACAGCCGTAATTATTTAATTTAGAAATTGGTGCGTGTTACTATAACACACCCTCATTTAGCATTACATCCTGTTAGACTTCGTGTAGTCATGCCACACAGTGCATTTCGTGTCTTCTCTTCATTAAGATCGACTTCACATTACCATGTACATGTAAGTAATTAAATTAAAGGGTTGGTACGCTAACATCAGCACAAATAATAGTAGTGGAAGTACGCAACTATTAGCTTGCTTATAAAAGCATAAACAAATGAGGATTTATTGTGTTGCAAGTATTAATTATGTCTGACAGGCCAGCGTACTTTTATCTGCTACCGCAATATGAGAGAAAGAACTGAATGCACCGAAAAGAACACAGCAGCACTGTTAATTTTTAGAACTTAGTGTTAATATAGCGAACCATTCGTTTATCTTGTCCCCCTTCCCCCTCCCATGTTACACACATCATGAATTTAAAATTTTATCGCAATTAAGTACGCAACACAAGCATACTTAAAAATCTCATCTGTCACCATAAAAAAATACCGCACAGCAAAATTAATGCTGAAATGACTTACACGTGGGGAATTTAAATCAACAATTGCTGATGTTACAAACGATGTTATTCAGGTTTAAAAATAAAATTGTTTTTCCTCGCATTTCATTTTCACATTTTAAGCAAATGTTAAAGGTATTTGACCGAATAAACTAACCCATATCTAAAAAGATTAGAACTAATTAGTAGTTAAACACTGACCATTACTTAATCTGGGAATTCCAAAACTATAAGATTTCAAATGCGCATGTAGTTACAAGCGTAAATTTTGTAGTGTTCGCTGAATTGAGATTTAAACGAAATGAAAGTATAAATTCGTAGATTTCTAATAAGGCTTACTATTGGAAATAGTAGAAGTAAGTAATAGATCATTGCACACTATGCATGACCTACGTGTTGTTATTCTAAATTACTTCTGGAATGTTACATATCTAATTTTTTGCGCTGCAATATCGCTCCAAGCCACTTAGGTAATACTAAATAATTATTTTTGTACCTTTGGAAGGAGACGTAGGTACAGATGTATATGGACTTGGAACAAAATTGCTGATATTACTTACATAAAATTCTGTGATCATCAGACAATCCACTGAAAGCCTATCTGGTATGTATAAAACGTAGTGATGAATAAAACATTAATTAACAGTATAGTTACACAACAAAACTCTATATGCTACACAGCTGCAATATTACCTAATTGGTAGAAAATTGCATATATCCGCTAAATTCCGGCTGAAATGGAGAACACACTTCTATAACAATAAAAAAAAGACGTAAATATTTGTAGGAAACGTCATTTTCATTGTGTTAAGGCAAACATTATTGTCGACAAGTGACTTTTGCCTTCTGCCTCCAAGTCTTCCGAAAAGGAAGTGCTAAAAGCATCGAGTTGATGCGGTATTGCCAGACATCAAAATAGGGGTCGAATTAATATTTAAGTTTTAAGCAGTATTTCAGTGACCAAAGACTGTGAGAAATACTTTAAACGGCTAGTTCGATATATGTATATAACACTCTACAATTTACTTCGAAAGGTATTAAGATATGTCCTTATCTAAGTAAATTTTATACTTCCGTAATCAACTAGTAAAATACATACAGAGCTTCTATAAATGATTCATGCAACGCGGGCGGCGTTGATTTCTGAATTCTTTGTGCCGCCTTTTTGTAACTGCTCCCAAGCTACAATATGCACGGCGATAGTAGTTGAAGGTTGCAGATCAATGTCACCCCACAGCTCCGAAATGTGAGCTTTCTGCAACCTTAACGTTAATTATCCCACAAAACACTACAGAATGTGTTGAAAATACGCACCTTCAGGCGTTTTCTCAAATTAAAATATATGAAATAATTCAAAAATAGACAGATGACAAGTATACGCTACTTTCCTGAGGCGGCTTGATTCAATCAATAATTTCCATAAGCGCCATGGATGCATGAATCATTTATAGAAACCCTGTATTTTTTTAATTGATTAAGGTGTTTCAACGTAAAAAAACAGTGGCAGAAATAATCTCTTTTGCAACGTGTCAATTAAAAATGAAACTGTTTAAAATTGTCATCGGAGCACATGGCTCCTTAACAATTTTCGGACGGCTATTTATCATAATGCTTACGCTGAGTAGGTCAGCACTTAATTTACGATAAAAGGACAAAATCGCTTTCTTTTAGGCTGAGCTGGCAACATGGTGTGTTGGTGCTAACTTGTGGAAGATATGTAACATGATAGTGTCAAAAGTAAATAATATACATATTTTAATTAATTATTTCGTATGTATCTGATATGTAAATATATTCTGTCTCTACTATTTAACCAATATATAGCATCACCTATTATCGTATCCGTGCGTTCGAATTGTACAATGAATAATGTAGCGACCAAATGTAATAGTTTCCAAACCGTCCAACACATGCCTGGTTGGCTGGACACACCAATTAGTTAGCGTGTTATGTCAACACGCAAGAGAATCATGCGCCTATCTCTAGTTCAATTTTAGTCAAATACTCCACGATATGGTTAAGGATCACTAGCATATGTAAATTAGATGTCGCTGTCATTTTTTTTCGAGTGCTAATGGTGTTTATAAAATATTATAACACTCTAATGCACAAATAAAGGACTGACTCGAGATGGATTAGACCTTGCACGAGGTTGGAATGTCTTTAACACCATAATCAGATTAAACATACTGGACCCAGGACTGCTGTGGACAGATATGTTACAGCGATTATCAATCAAGGCATTGCCTTACAAGGCGAATATCTAGTGCAAGTCAAGGAAATATATGACTGCTAGTCAATGATAACAGATATTTGTACGGGATTTTCTATCATGTACGGTAACGTACAACCGGGACAGATGCAGTGGCGAGAAAGATCACGTACCATTCAAATCTCCCGGAACCATTTGAAAACAGCTGTTGTAATTTATGATTCGGGTTACACCTATTGTCGAACGTCAGTAACAAATTTTCTTTAAAAATAAGTTAAGTTCAATAATGTATAACTATCTCAGAAATGGGATTTGTTGGAATGAAAATATCTGCTGAAGGCATAGACTTACACATTTCCGTCGATTTATACCAAATTATGATGGGCGTGCAAATAAACTAATGGACATGACAAAAGCAAGTGCGAAATTTGGCTGTAATGCAGAACATGAAAAACCTTTTGATAAATTAAGCACCTTACTGTGTAATTCTCATTTTCTGAAGCTGTGTAATTCACAAGCTAGATCTAGATAACGATGCGAGTTCTGTTGGTTTAGTTGGATTATTGATACAAGCAAAAACTGATGGTTTACCAGTTGCTACATTCACTTATGTTTCGAAGACTACAGACACGGAAGCTAAGTATCACTCAAGTAAATTGGAAGTAATGGCTGTAACATGGTGTATTAAAAGACTCCGAAATTACTCGATACGATTAAAGTTTGTGATAGTTACTATCAAGCATTACTACTACTACACAAAATTAAAACTAAAAATGCAAAAATAAGACGACGAATGAGTACATTTTAAGAATACAATTTTGTTATTAAACTTGCATGCAAGAACAGAGAAACGAAATCCGCGGCCAATTGGATGTACTACCAATAATGAGTAAAGAGGATTGCGTATTACTGGTTAAATATAGTGACGTTGAATTTAGGAAATTGATTTATATTTTTAAGAGATTTGGAGATAGCCGAAGATCGGATAAATTCAAGATTATTCGGAAAATAAAAGTTGCTGTATATGGACAAAAATCAATAGTTGTCAAAAGTGAACTAGACTTTGGTTCGCAAAGATGAGGAAATGCGTTAAGAGGCATATTTCCTCTTGCGCTAAATGTTTGATTAGAAAAATTTTCGTAGAATGACAACCTCAAGGATTACATCAATATCCTTCACCTAAAACATTATTTGAAACAGTTCATCCTGACCATGTAGGTCCTCTAATAACGACTGACAGCGAAAATACGTATATGATGGCATTGGCTGAAACACCAACAAATTTGTTACACTGTATACCGTAAAATTTAGTGCTTCTGACGAGACCGAGATTAGTAAAGTCTTGTCTCGGTCTCATATACGAGACCGAAGCCGAGATTAAGGTACCCGAGACCCATACGAGACGGACACTGAACAAACGAGACTTCGAGAGTCTCGTTGTTTTACACAAATATATGTATAAAAAGGTGGGATTAAAGTGTTTACACTAGTGACGATGGTTTCAAACTTGACACTTTTAAATGTAAATAACACAATTATCATATTCATACCCATTATTTTAGTTCACTAAATTAGCAAAATATAATTTAATCATTTACCTAATTCTATTACTTGCATAATTTTACTAGTGTTTCAATTCAAGTAGTAATAAAATAGTAAGCGGTAAAGCTCTGCAGATTATATAGTGAGTTTTTATCTGAAAGGTACTACATGTTTACAGGAACAGTAAACTACTAGTCAAGTACAAGTACTAGCTTTATGGAAAAAGGAAATTTTCAGGAAGGGCTTAAAAGCATATTATGAAATATTACCTGCATATCTATGCAATATCCTCAAAAACAGCGAAAATATTTAYCGCATAACTACATGGTGTGCCAAAATTCACACAAGGATAAGAATCAGGCAAAAATTTGTCATTTGTCGCATCACTTACTTAACGTTTCGCTTAACGTTTCTCATTTTATAATTTATGAACCCTAATTTTACAATACCCGGATTTGCAACATGTACTTTGAGGTTAGATTCCGTTTTTTTTATCAGCAATTTATATGAACGAAAATTTTAATTCAACAAAATTAATAATTTGCAAGAAAGGCGATGCTTTCAGTTTAAAAACCTTTCATTTATATGTTTGATGAATAAATATGTTACTTGAATAAAAATTATAAAAATAATTATTAACACACACTTTTATCAAGCTAATAAAATAATTCATTAAACATTTTTATTCGGTTTAGTTTGCAGAACGAACAAAAATTGTTTGATGTAAATCCAAGAAGCATTAAATGAATGTTTAAAATTGCTAGTTTTTGAAATGTTACATATCGGCGTTCCATACCGCACAGTGGCGTGGCAGATAGCATCAATGTATCATAGTGTTTAATATGTAGCTCGAATAATTTTCAACTGCAATCTCTAAAGATTGCTTTTCATGCAAAATTGAATATCAGTATATTGACAATAACTAAATACAAGTAAATCAACCGTCAATTGCTTTATTTTTTTTGCACTGCGTGTTGGTATTAGTGCAAACGTGGTATAAATCTACGCCATTGAACTTCGCCATTGGGCTAATTGTCATAGCTTTCTTTTTTTCGTTTTGTTTCTTTTGTATCAAATTAGCCCAATAAAGAATTGTATTATTATTATTATTATTAATTTCCGTAAGCTACCTACAGTGTATTAAACTTAGTGTATATTGTAATTTGTACTTAGTAGTTTTTATAAGCAATGGTCAATGGCAATACAGCGTACATGATTTTAATATTTACCCCTATAATTCTATTAAAAAAGTACCTTTAGCTAACCTATAGGTTTGTAAATCGTAGTAACAGTTATATGCGAAGACGAGGTAAAATAATCATGTTTGTGTAGGTAGATACTTATATCAGAATAGTGCAAGGCAACATTTGCTTAAATCATATTTTTTACGATTCTTATAAAACATTGTTTTCTACATTCGGCGATGTAAGAAACAGTTTCTTCTAAATAATTATAATTGTATGATGGAAGTAGGTAACTAAATTTTGATTTCAGCTGCAACGCACTTGGTTTTAATTGCACAAAAAGCACTGTTAGATTCAATTTAATATTTGGGCCTGACAAATAATTAATCAAATCCAATAATACAGTCAAATCAATTAGTATAATTACTACGAAATCAACAAGCCATCTTGCGTGGGTACATAAATACTATGAAGGCTATAGCGCAATACATTAATTTGTGTGCATTTTGTTGTCAATTATGACCAAGTGTGATGGAGCAGATAGCAAAATTTAGTTACTTGTATGATCAACTTGATACCACTATTTATAAAAAATCTCCCAAATTAATCAATATATACAAAAGTATATACTTTTTAAATCACTGTATGTAAAAAAATTATAAGGATCTGATAAAAATGGTCATTTTGACATATTTATACCAACACAAATATATTATCGCATATAATTTTAGTACGGCTTACAAATGTATTTGGTGTGCTGCACTGTTATTTTAAAAGAAAAAGTTACAGAGGACAAATACCCAAATACCAAGCTTAATCACCCGTAACCTCCATCGTGTAACTGTAGAAGATATATCTCAAGATATTTACGATGCACTTTAGTTGTAAATGCTTCTAATATCGCCTTTGATGACATTCTTGTAAAAGGAACATATCGGGATTTCAAAAATATTAGGATTACCACCACTTATCAGAAACCCGAGACTCTCGTCACGAGTCCGAGACTAAGTAGACCTAGACCGAGACCAAAAAAACCATGCATTTCCGAGACCGAGACTGAGACCACGCAAGTCTCGGACTCGTAGCACCGAGACCCAAGCACTAGTAAAGTTAGATCAACTGAAAGCTTAATGCAAGTAGCAAGATTATTTTGATTCGTATGGATTACCTCAACAAATCATCACAGACAGATAAGGTGATCAACTTCCCAAACCAGAAAATCCGGACGCCTTCATGGTGCTATTTGTAATATAGGATAAAGAGGGATGGCCATATGGCCAGGCATTAGATTATGCCGGCTACGCAATTGCGTGCTGATACCACAGAACTAAATACCTAGACTTAGAAATTTAATGTAATAAGATTTTGTGATAAATAATCCTCGAGCAGGTAGGGCCAGACGCATGCGCAGTAAATATTATAATATGGAAACGTCATGGCAACGGTACAGCAAACAACAGGACCTGTCGCACATATGGCTAATCGCTATTCACTTTATCACACCAGCGAGTTACTGCGCAGACTCGCTGTCCTACGAACGAGCAATATGGCGACTTACAGGTCGTTACAATATTTTCTCGCGCACGCCATAACAATTAGGCGTCTACATAATACATGAGATGTCTGTGGTTGACATTAATAATGTGACACAAGAAACTCTGAAGTTAGCTACGCCTGACTGCATGAAAAGACAACTGGCAACAATGAAAAAGTAAAATACCATGTACACATTTTTAGCTCAAATTATAAAAAAACGGACAAATCCTAACAAAATTTTGAAAATCCGGACAAATCCGGATACCATATTAAGTACGGACTCATAAACAAAAATACAAACCTGTCCGGGCTAAATCCGGACGGTTGGTCACCTTACAGACACAGGAACATGCTTTACTTCAATGAGTGCACGAAGCTTCGTGAAACACTTGGAGTTAAACACGTCAGTCCAGTCAAATGGACACCCAGAGCATGAGGGCACTGTTACCTGTTATAATGAGTTCTGTTAGAGCAAATGAAAAGAAGAAGAAAAAATGATTAATACTTGACGGTAATGCAACGGAATTTGAACACACGCGTAAATTAAACAACAGGAGAGACACTTTTTCGAAGTTCGTTGTGGATACTTAACCGTTTTTGAAAATGGAAAAATTTCCAACCCAGTATAAGAAGACGACTCGGACTGGCTATCTCTTGTAGAGTTGAGCAACAAAAAAAATATAAAAGCGTATACGACAAGAAGGTATCAACGTAATAAATACGATGCAGGAAATGTCGTTGCAATGAGAATGCCACTCATTCCAGAATCTATTGTCAATTGTTAAAGATTGCAATACTACAACATGACAGCTAACGTATCACAACTAAAAGTACACAATAATCGGTATGCAACTGATAGGGACAGGATAGTGATGGTGAAGAAACAAAAAATGTTAGTTGAATGGCAAAAGATGAAACTCGTGTAACCTCATCAGACTAAGACGGAGACCAAAAATTTTGCGCGGTTTTGTATTTAGTTCAACAAAGCATCTGTTAAAACATATTTCAACAAAATGTAACTTTTGGAGCTACAACAAAATTTTGCGCAAAAAAATACTTTTAGAAAACAAAAAAAAACTGTATATGTAATCACAACTAAAAAATACGTTTCGCGTTGAATCTGTTGCAGTCACTAATAATTCTTTGTCGTAAATCATCCAGGCTTGTAGGTTTTTTATTGTAAGCCAACTATTCTAGATGATCCCATGAAATGAGTTCAAAGCGGTAAAAAGTGTTCGTGGTGGGCCTTCAATTGTTCCACGTCTACCAATCCAGTGATCATGAAACCTACTATTTAACCAATTTCGCACATTAAAGGCGTAATACAATGGGTGACTAAAATATTGGTGAGATAGTTCGTATCCGTCCAACATTTTGATTTTCTCCAATATCACGTTGGTTTTCTAATTATGATTAGAGGATCCAGGATATTTTCAACCTTTACTAAATACATTCTACCGTTCAACGTCCCATCAATGAAAATTGGACCTACAATGGGGTCACGAAGGAGGAACTTGCAAATTACCTCGGATAATATGAAGATTTTCATTATTACGCTTGCGATCTGCAATCTTAGCAGTTTGGCGACACCGTTGTTGGGGACCTATGTAGTTTTTTAAATGCTTATACTAAATGGTGTGCTATCTTTCAGATTACAGGTTCCCCACGGGGACGGGTGGGTGACGTCGGTAATTGCCAATAGATGACAAGGTGTTAACCACAATTATAATTCTCAAAAAAATAATTAGTTAGCTATTAGTACGCAAAGAACAAACTAAAAAAGTTAATAGGCGCTAAACTGTTTGAGCCTACCAAGCGGCTATCATCAAGTCCGTGTCGCTGTTTCCTGATAATTAAATATGCTTCGCTATTCTCGTCTTTGTCACTTCTTGGCAATATCAGGTAGTCGTTAATTCCCTTTAGTTGTTAAGGGTTGGAGACAAGATGATGACAACATTTTCATCTGTGGTCTGGTCTACTTTTTCATCCAATAATTTTATTAGTTATTTCAATTTTATCAATTAGTTTTTTGAAACCATAACAACTAATGAAACTAACATATTTGTCACCACTCGAAAACACTGGCGATGACTTAAAATGTGTTAGGTAGTTATATTGATGCTCATACGCTTTCAATTAATTGTCTTGATCTAATTTTGTTGATGAAAACTCATTTCATGTGAATTGCAGTGCACAACACATTGTAGTGATTGAACAATACCCATATATGCGGAAAAAAATATAACTTAGCTGCATGCCAGCAGCAGTTTAGTTTAATGCTCCACTGTTCCAAGTTCCTTAATACTTTCACATCTTTCACACAGCCGAGAACTTAGTAGGCCTAAACTTGCCTTCAAAAGTGGGGGTAATAATTTGGTGGTGCTTTGGACACTGATATTTATAATATGAGGAAACAACGAAAATTATTATCTGAGCATAAAATTATTCGTTGTGAGGTAAGAACATGAGATAGCTCTTAAATGAAAGTGGGATTTGAAAGAGCGTTGTGGCTTAAATATAATTAACATTTTATTAGTTGTTTGTTGTTTAAGCCTGTCTGCTTAAAATGTTCTTGTTTCCAGCTTTTCTGGTCTCTCAGATAAAGAAACCACTTGTCATGATCATAATATTTTACATCAGCAGTTAATGTGCTTAAATTAGTATCACTCTCAATGTAGTTAATGAGTAATTAACATCCTTTGTAGAACATCATCGTCATGCATTATAATACATTCACAGTGATTATTAGAGTTGTTATTGACTAGTACTAGATCTATACATAACTTTCAATGTTGCCCTTTATGCCCTATATTCTGTTGCAAGCACTGATAAGCGGGCTGCTAGTGCGCAGGCGCCACATTTTGTTTCTTGTAGATTCCAAGATCGAGAAGAAAAATTAATGAACGAGAATTATTGAGACCGCAGTTCGAGATTATATCAACAAGCGAAACACTAAATGTATTTATTAGACGATTTTTTTACGGTGATATTGATATTTACTTTTTAACTAACGTTTTGTTTCAAACCGCTGCAAGACTTGAGTTCTGCATGATATAAAAACACTACTATTATATGTATATTACAAAATAAACGCATTTTGGTATAATATGAAGTGTAATGGCTTGTCATGTTCATTCTAGTAGCGAAGTAGTAGTAGTAGCAAGGAACAATTATTTAAAACTAAATGAATAAACTGACCACCAGGAATGATCAAGACTTTCCAACAACTGCACATCTTTTGCAGGTCGAGTAATTGCTGCAGCTATCCATTAGAGGCCGTAATTTATTGTTACCTACATTGCAAGCAAATATTTACAGTACAGCACGCTTTCTTGTTCTCTATTGGCATTCCGATAGCTTCCAGGAATAGTTTTCTTTAGCGCTCTCGTTTTTTTCTAATAATCCACATAAACGAGCTGACGACACTCAACCTAAATATTTTGTTTTCTCTTGTCGTTTTGTTCACGGTGACGAAACAAGAGGTCGGAAAACAAAATTTACCTAACTCCGTGTGCGAGAACGACACAAACCAGGTATCCGACAAAACTAGGTAACGAGCTTTCAAGAAGGATGGAATGTTTGCTCGCGAAGGCAGCTCTTCAAATTTCAATGCACTTCACGTATGTTTACACGTCTCATTTGCCATGTTAAGCAAACTCGGCAAACATCCGTGTGCATTTTGAAAATCGAACCTGGTAAATAAATCGTGAGTCACGAACTAATTATTTACCGCACAAACTGTTAAAGTCCGTCGGTGTAAACAATAATGCATCTACATGTTTTAAATGCATCAATCATCCACTGTGGCTGTAAGCCGTTTTTCCGGGAAGAAAACAGCTGCTCTCAGCCTTGAACCTCTTAAATAAATAGGACTGCTACCCGCTGGCGAGCAAACCTTGTATTGCAGGTAAACTGTAATTGAAAACATGCACCCATGTAAGATGCAGGGACGTAGTTGAACATATTTTAATCGCAAGCTGGAATACAAATTGAGGACACAACACGTCCCTTTTTTAACTGCAGTTTATTAATTTTCACGTTTGATTATAAAACAAGGTATGATCGTGTGGCGGTCGACTCTTCTATCCATCATCTAATATTTTTATTTATCTATTCTATTTATTGAATTATTTGATGTACTGTTCAAAAGGGTAATTTTATACCAAAAAAAACCGACCTCCACATAATAAATGTAATGTAGAAATGGATTCTGCAAGGAGAATACACTAGAGAAGATGCATATTCCGTAGTTTTAATGTATGTTCAATTATGAAAGAGTGGATTTAGTTTTGAAAACCTACAAATTATATACTTAGTTATAGTAAACATTTATGAGCAGGAAATCAACACAGGTTTAGCTTCTCTCACTATCAAAAACAGTGCCCAGTTATTCATACTAAAATTCCGAAGAGCAAGAATCGCGCCACGCAATTTAGGATCAGTTTACTATGCGAGGTTGGTAGAAGGAGGTAACTAGAAATTTAATTAAAAAACCCGAAATTTTGCAGAACATGAGCGCCTCAACTAGCCAACACCAAAACAAACTAGTTTCCGATATTTCATAAATTAAATTGGATTAACCGAAAAGACCATATCCCTAGCCAGACATCATAAACTTCTGGCAAACGGGCTCCCATTTGCTCCATTTTTCTACAGCACGGACAGTAGAACCAGCATTTAGCCTAGATCTAGGAAGCACTCGGATGTCACAATGTCCGGAAATCAATATTCCACTAAACATATAGCGATTGAGGCTTTCAACAGCGCGGAGTCCATACTGGTAGGTGATTTCGGATGTTCTTCTTCGGTGACGTTTTTGTCCACTGCTGTGGTGTGCCACTTCAAAGCCTGAGTTCATCATGGTCGTACCAATATCCCTGTGAACACAAACTGGTTGTCCGGCGGCCTCTCCAGGATACTCATGTCGTCGTCCTGGGCTGCATCATTGGCAACGAGGCAAGATAATGTGGTGGCGTTTATTTCTCTCAAAACTTGTATCGATTCCCTGTTTATTCCTTGTGGTTGAAGTCTTCTCTGTTTGTAGATCTCAATAACTTCACGTTGTAGGCGAACATAGTAGTGTTGGGCAGCATCAAGAACACTTGTCTGGTCGAAGTCAATATTAAGTCTTATGCTCTTGTTGAATAGCACGCTCTGCAACAGCAATTTCTAAGTTTGCGCTTGTAACAGTACTTTCTTTGGTCGTCGCGATGTACAGTTTTGCGCAACTGCATACTGTATAGTATTCTCTTCCTGAAAACAAAGAATTCTCTTTGCTTTTTGTAGAAGTAAAAATATGGCGCAGCTTCATGTAGGTTGTGGATGGGTGTGATGATGATGATCATTTTCTGCAACATCAGCGTAATACGATCGGTGACACTTTTAATGTAAAGCAGATATGCCCTTCCTACTGGTGTTGGATGCTCAGCAGACTTATCCCATTCGCAGAGTAACCGTTCGCTTGTAGTACACGGCTTAGGTGGCATAATTTCCGTTTGTAGATGTCGCAGTTTGCAAATTTATCCAATCAAGGTCTTCTGCCTAGGCTGGGGATTGGAATCTTTTTTTCAGCTAACGTTCATGTGGCATGAAGGTTTGCCGTAAACCTGATGTCATAGCTACTGATTCGTCCTTCGAATAACTAAAACCTTGGAAAACGCAAACTGACCATCTTTTTTGATCTAGATGGTGAACTTTTTGCTGGTGTCTGCTGTTTAAGTATTGAAGAAATTCCTGTAGGGCGTCCTTGTCATTGATCCAAACTGAAAAGATGTCCGTCAACGTATTTGTAGCATACTGAGGTTTCTTCGCCGCCTAGTTTCAAGACTTCCTTTTCGAAAATACCCCACGAAAAGGTTGGCAACCACTTGAATGACAGCTCCTAGTAGTAAGTAGTAGTAAGTAAAACCAAGTGAAGCATTGTTTAAACAGTGCCATTATATTGTCGAAAACATGTCAGATATCTGATCGATGACGAACAAAGACGTTGCATTAAAAGTGACAAAATGGTCGTTTGGTCCATTTTTGCAGTTTTCAGGATCTCTACGAAATTCGTTGAGTCAACTGGATGTATTTCCTACGTATGGTTGGTAAAAGCGCGCCCATGATAGTCGCAACGCTACCCACCTTGTGGATCATTGGAAGAACTTAGAGGCTAGGAGGAGCGCCCCTGGCTTCCCTATGTCCTGGCTGTCATCAAATGCTGCCCTTGCCTCGCAACCCGAAATAACTACATATGCACCCAGTGGCGGCCGTCTGAAAGCCAGATTGTGTCCGCACAGAGATAACTATGTCTGTGATGAACTCACTCTGAAGATACCAACTGCAGTAGTGAACGAAATTTCAGCGAAGAAGTGGCCACGGCCAACTAACTTGGAATTACATAATACTATAATAATTACTAAACAGACGAAGACACCGCTGAATTCTGGACGATAACGAAGATTCTGCGAAACAAGCATGTAACCCTCGTGAAGCTCCATAGAGAAAATGGTGCGGTATACAAGCCAGAGAATAGAGCCGAATAGGACACTATCCCAAGGGGAGTCGAACATGAAGAAGGCACTTGGACCGTCGGCATCTTGAACGAACTTCCAGGAATTTGTTGTAGAATGATTGCCTTATTGACGAATCATCGACAGATTTTTTTAATTCGTGTGGAAAACTGACTATCCGCCGCCGTCGAAAAGGTTTCTTCAGGTTCGTAGAGTAAGCCACTGAGGTCTTGAATATTAAAGAGCTAACTAGAGCTGTCTTTATTAATGTGTCAATAGGCATTTCGTCGGGTACTGACGCTCAAGCCAACACCTATGTCGACATCCCAACCGAAATAATGTGTCTGATATCATTTGTTCCTGTTTGACACCTGCTATGTAGCACGGCGACATGCGATGCTCTATAGCTTCTATAAGGTTCGATGTTGGCAGCGCTGTTGCTCTTCGTATCCACTAGAGATGTACTTAAAACATCGAAAACAAGTAAGTACAGAAAGTAACCCATGGGAATCTAGATATATTCGATCGTAGTATTAGTATACATAATGGGGAGGACACAACGAATAGCAGGCTATCGCCACTAACGAAAACGTATGTGCTACACTGAGCTACTCACCTGTTACAGATCCCAAACGTGTGCACGTGACCATTTTCGTTGACGCCGTCTGATCTGTTACAAACTATGAGTCATGAAACTTATACACGAAGCAGTTGTGAAGTCCTTCTGTAACGCGAAGGTACTCAGTAACCCATTCATTTGTAATGAAATTACGATGAAGAGATCCATAAGATTCCCAAGATGATGATAGCCTTGCTATAACGCTCAGGAACCGACTGGATCGATTAAACCCCACAGTTGCGCAAACTTAAAAAGCGGATTATACAATATCGTATCTGCCCTCAATTTCAACGAGAAATAAATCTAAAAAATAAGATAATGTTATATTTATATCTGATGATTTATATCAGACAATGAAAACGTAAATAACAATAAGGGCTTTAAGGAACAGTCCTCTGAAGTTGTCGCTCAAACTGCCGACACGTTAAGTATTGTTGCCGTGTCTTTTATCACAATTAGATCGATCCTGGCTTCAAAAATCGATAATTTCAATAACAACAAGCTCGTGTGTCAAAGATCCGTATGCATAATTACAATGAACATATTTCTTGACGTTAAGATATAGACGGGCTAAGCCGACTCTGGATATCGCGTCGCCGGGTTCGGTGCGTTCGCTTCCTGATCTCACCACTTATTCTTGTACAACGCATCTTACCTGAATCTCAGCCGCAAGTTCTCGCCAGTCGAACTGTACATGCAGGCATTTGATAGACCCGTAGACAGGTTTAGGTAAAAATTTTTACTAGGGTTGAAAACGAATTAGTGAAAATTATACTACTTAATGTTTTGCGAAAGACTTTAGAATCTTGCAGTGCACAGTTTCTTTGGAAAGAATTTTTTTCCAATTAAAGTTATCAATACACACTAAGGAAACTGAAATAAATATACACCAACTTTCATTGCGTGGAGCATGGTGTAGATTATGAGTAACATTTTGTACAGTGCTAGTGCAAATCAAATTAAGAAATATTCCTCTATCATTAATCTACAGTTAATTTTATGTTCACTTTTACACTGGTTATTTTCTTACATATTTACCATTCCCTCTAATGGTTTTAGGCTGCAAAATGTAATCATGTGTATTTAAT